>VZTV01022298.1:0-15110 GCA_013400875.1 Anhinga rufa | reverse complement strand
AATTTGAAGCAAAATAATTATTTGCATTACTGCTTCTAACTACATATTGCTGGTTGGCACCAGTAAAAGAATGGAGAAAGGAAATAAAACCATAAATTTTCAAGCTGATGTATTTTTTTTTCTAAAAAGAGAAATAATAAGTATTTGTGTTATTTGCATACACCTATCTGTAGAATTTAGTGCAAATACCATGGACAACATGCCCTATAAGAGCCTGCTTTTAAAAGCCACATTTTTTAGACTTCTCTATGGTACACGTACACCTGCTTTAATTCTTTCATAATTATTACATCATTTTCAGGTTATCAATGCATTTAATATACATCTGGGTTAAAGATAGGACAATATTATCTGACATAGTTAAAAAAAAAATCTCGATTTTTAAATCGATTTTAAACCTGACCAAAAAAAGTCAGCTATATTCTTTTTAAAGTTACTCACTGCTTTGAGTGAACAGAAGCACTGGATTTTTTGTTCTTTCTAATATATTTCTCCAACAGCCTTCAAAGTATGACAGGAATTGCTTTTAAACAAAGGATCCCTGTAGTGTGAACAGCAGTTATCTCCATGTAATTAGAAATACATGCCTTTTTAGTTCACTAAATCAATTAAAAATTAAAAGCAATTAAAGCAGGGTAAATATTGGGGACAAATGTACATTAATATACATTCCTATTTAAAAGAAAAATTTAAGGTTGACTGCATTGCTGCTTTCATGCTTCTTGCATAGCTATATCATTGAGATGTTGCAGATAGTTGCAATAACTGATGCTTTCATCTCCCCAAAGCTACTTGACTTCCTTCTCATTTCAATCATCTGAGACCATTGCAGCTTATGAAGACAAATTCATGTTTGAACCTTCTGTTGACTAAAATGCTTCATTAATTATGTCTATGTGCCATACAATAACTGAACAGAGGTTCATCGGAACAGCTCTAGAATGCGGTTTAGAAGTCTTGCAAGAAACGCAAAAGTGAGGAGACCTCATATGGACTTTGGGAAGGGGGAGCAGAGGAGCTTCCGGAATAAAGTGTAAAAGACAAGTATTTTCAGTGTTGTAAGGTGACACGAGCACACATACCTTGGTGGTCGGTGCTAATGGTAGTGACAGAGGCTGCAGCTTTCTCAGTCTCTCTTGGTACCTCTGTGCAGAGAACTGATAGTAGGTGACACCAGAAGACTGCTCCAGAGGCTCCTAATGGTTTCTGTTGGCTCGTTTGCTATTTAAACTGGGTGATGCTGGAACAGGAATGAAAAGTAGTTTCCACATATTACAAGAACAAATTATTTCCTGAAAAAATGTCCTGGACTGTGAACAAACACCTGAAATCCTCGGGTAGCTCATATATTGATATGATATCATGAATATGAATTGGATAGCTCACAAACTGATAATCAGAAAATGTGTGTGAACTTGATAAACGTATGTATTTTGTTGCCAAACAGACTGCTCAGAAGAAACAAAAGTGACATTGTTTTTATATATTTTTGAGTCTGAAATTTGCTAGGACCGAATATTTCTTCACAAACAGCTTTACTTGTCACATCAGCATTTTCCAAAAATTCTAAATTTCCTGTCTTCTAAGTAATTTTTGTAATGGCAGGAGAGGCTTAAAAATATAGAGCCTTCAACATGAAAGACATGAAAGATCAGTCTAAACCATAACTGGAATTAGGTTCACTCACATTGCTTTTGCTAAGCTATTTCCCCAACCCCATTTCTTTGACCTATTCCTCCTTTCTCTTCGTATCCCTTTCCAGCTTCTCCTTTTCTACCACATGCAGTTGTCTTCACTGTTAAGGTTTTTCACAGGCTGCATCAATGTGGAGTCCTTCCTGTGTGAGGAGGTTACCTCATGGTGCCTGTCAGTATTTACCTACCACTCCTGATTTTTTCCAGTAGGTGGTAAGAGAGGAATACACCTAGATAATGGCTGCCAGATGTTGGGAGCAAGAGCAGACTGCATCTTGTTAAGTTTATTGTGTGGTTTCTGCAGAAATAATTTAGCAAAGTAAAGATTTGTAGTGTTTATGAGTGATGCAAAGTCAACATAACTGTAAAAGAATTGACACTCGTGTAGCAAATGCACCTTGATGAATATCTTTAAAATTGCAGATTTGAAGAGTGGTCTATGCTGTGCTCTATACAAGAACTGAAAGAAGATTGTTTTGTGACCTCCCTGCATTAGGGACATAAGGACAGATAGTCACTGACTTCAGAGACCATGAATTATTTTTTTTTATCATATATATGCCCATAAATACATTTCAGGTTAATTTTTCTGGTACCAGTCGAACTAGCTGGGCTTTGTGAATCAAATTATCACTGGTGGGTTTTGACTGAAGAGGTTCACAAACGGCATCACAGCCGTTTGCTTGGCTGCTAACAGTTGTTAATCAAACACTTAATACCACTTGCTGACATTAACTTTGATACCAAGCAAACCAAGTTAATCCTTCTGTAAGAAAGAACCTCTCACTCAGTTAGCTGGGAATATATTTATAAGCCATGAAAATAGTGTGTCAAGATTTCAATATCATTTGTAAGCATTATGGATGAGGAAATAACCCTTACCAGACATGTCAGGAAGTGATTTGCTCTCAGTAATGCAGAGGGATTACAGTGTACAAAAAAATAATGTGCTCTGAAACTTCAGTAGGAAAGACTTTTTTTCTTGAGGAAAAGATGTGCATATCCTTGTGAGTTAAATGCACTTCGGCACAGGGCAGAGAGGGTGGGAGGGAAACTCGGTGCATGTCATAGAGAGCTGCAGAGTGTATTTTTGTCCTGTAAAGTGTTATGATAAGGAATTTCAGGGCGTGTGACTGGATTGGGGGTGATAAGGGTGTAGAAAAGCATTACAGTTTACATCTGCTGCACTCCCTTCTAATTTGGCTGGATGTATGGAAAGTCACCCAGTGCGCCAGACAGTTAAAGAGGCTGTCAGAGTCCCTGAGACAAACGCAACCAAATGTCACCGTAGGAAACCCAGTTCTTGCCTGTTTGTCTATCTCGCCAAGGCCTGAGCGGTGCGTGCTCATTGTGGGGTCTTCATGTTGCTTGAAAACTGTTGCTGGTACACATGTTTAAGCCCACTGCTGCAACATAATACTGGGCTTTCAAAGATTTACAGCATGCTGTGTTAAAGTTGCTCGGAGAACGTCACTGGGAAAGGGATGGTTTTGGATTCTCTTGCAGTATTTCAGGTCGGTTGTCAAATATTACTACTAGATCTCCATGAATTTTCATGGTGTCTCCATTTCTCAGGGGGAGGCAAGAAAACCCTAAGCCTTAAATCTTCTTGCAGCTTTCTCTGTACCAAAATATCAACATGACACAGAGCTCTCACAGGTGTCTATGGAGGAGCACAGTCATTAATGAACTTGAACCACTGTAAAACAGATTAGTCTTCTACAACTGTGCGTGCAGTTTCTTTGGACACTGTAATAATGGAATGCATGTGCTAAATCTGACCTGCAGATAAGGTGATTTTTACTGGAAAATCATCACTGCCACATTTTAAGTAGGAGGGATAAAAGTTGAAAGAGAGAAACAATAACTGGCAGGGTCTGGAAGCAGTCTAGGTAGGAGATTGCATATGACGTAGTCCTAAAATATTTCTGTCAGGGGTAGATAAAGATGGATAATATATTTTAGCTAAACACATTTTTTTCCCTGCCTTAAGAGGTAGATGCAGCTTTAATGACCCATTTTGGTAAATTTGATTCCTTTTTTCAAAGTCTTCTTCTGAAATTTCCTTAAACACTCCCACCTTCCTTCCAGAAGTAGTTCCTTGCTTTTAAAAAAGATGCTCTAACCTGGGAACGCAAAAGGATGTTGCCTTGTGAACTGATCATTTAAAACGTTTCATTCAGACTGAAATTTTTTATGATTTTTTGATTGATTTTTATTTTCAGGCAAACTCAAAAGGATAGCAAAAAATCAAACCTGCTAGTAAATTAAAAGAAACTCTATAAACAGCTTAGTTATTCAACTGCCAGAGCGGTAGAAGGTTACTACTGTTGTGGTGGTGAGGTTGGGCTAGTGCCTAGAAGGGAAAACAGGAATGAAAATAGACTGCAGATCAAATAAGTAAGATACTGGAAGAAAAATCAGGAAAACGTTTCTGCTTCTAATGGAAGGCTGCAGGAATTGGTCTGGCCCTAGAAAGGCTGAGATAATGATAAAAGTGGGTGTAATATAAGGTTTTAAACCGTCAAGGTCTGTTATATAGTTAATTAGTTCAGCCTCAAAATGCACCTGGAAAGAGTCCTTCTAATCCTGTCTCCCAGTGGCAAACCAAAAAATAAGCCAGACTTTAAAAAATGTACAGGTCCCACTTAGATGTATTATGTGTATATATCTTAACTTTCATCTCTGATAATCAGTTATTGCTCGAACCTGAATTTTGAAAGATTAATATACTTTGATATTTTATTGAGATCACAGGATTCTTAAACCTGGCCCATAAGCTCCTCTGTTGGTCAAACTGGGTACAAGAATCCTTTCAAGATTATCTGTGTTTCCAACTATTTGCTAACAGGCAGGCCTTAGACTACTAAAAATGGGAGTATTTTAAAGTTTTGTTTTGAAGACTGATAACCTCATATTCCTTATGAGTCATTCGTGAGAGTTCAGCGCTACACTGACTAAAAATCGATGGAAGAGCATAATTCACAAAATGTAAGCAGCCTCTAAAAAGAGGTCAAATCTTAAGTTTTTAAAAGGGCTTTTGTTTTTGTCTTTGAATTGAAAAAAAACAAAGTACAGACAAAAACCTCTTGGCTGAAGTTTAATAAAGGTGATGTGAAGCCAAGTGCAAATATATCTTCTGAGATTAAAATTTCTGCATCTCTGCACAGGACAGGTACCCAGTGCCATGTTTAAAATGCAGGTTATTAAGTCTTTCATTAGGCATCCAATTTGGGATCCAATTTGTAGTCAGTGCAACTTCCGCAATTAACTGTAATGAAACAGGTTTGGACCTTAGTTTTGTTGGTATAAGCAAAATAAAATCTGAATCCTACCCTCTATCTGTGTTGTGCCTTCTCCTTGGATGGCGCTGAAGCTGGAAGTGCAATTGGCTGGGAATGCCCTGACATTCAGTTTGATGCACCGGGGATGCCTAAGTTTCTTGTTACGGTATCTTCTCAATCCTGCCTCTGTAGTTCTGTCAGAAGAGTATTATCATTGCTGATGGGAAAAATGAGGGAGGAGAAAGAAAATGCCTCACCCAGCACCTGACTGTAAGCGTTGTGGTTTTTAAAGCTGTGAGCATGGGATTACTTAGAGCAGTGCAGGAGGCAGGCTGAAGCTTTCTGCAGGTCCTGCGAGCAAGCTGGGTGCAAGCCAGCTCAGGTGCTGGAGCCCACGGCTGTGTCTGTGTGAGGCTCAGGTCCTGATGGGCCATCAGCCCATCTCCAGCAACCGGCTGGCCCAGAGCGTGGGCATGCCGCAGTGCAGACATGCTATGCCTCTGCTGCTGAGGAGAGCTTCGCCTGTGGGGCTGCCTGGAGAACTTGCTGCATGGCGCATCAGCTCTTGCTGAGATACTGCTTACGGTTCCTCCGACAGCCTTTCAGACAACGGAGCTGTTTGACGCTGTCAGACACCGATGCTTAAGAAATGGAGGCAAGACATGCCACGTCCTGCTCACCTATATGTGCATCCCCCCAGGTCGGAGTAGTTTTGGTCCAATCCTGCTGCAGTTAGAACAGTTTCGGCTGGGTGCAGGTTTATCTTCACACAGATGCCTCAAAGGCAAACTGCAGTGTGGTTCAGCCAGCTCAACCCATATCTCAGTCTGGGTGGGGTACGGACTGGGGCCAAGACCAGTGTGACCACCAACAGAGGTTAAAATGTCCCCTCTGTAATGAAGAATAATTTTCAAGGAATTAAGCACACAGGGAGGGATAACAATACACAAAGATGACCTCCAGCACATTATTTCCAAATTAAGACTGTAGTTAACAGAATTAGCAATACAAATAAAAACGATTTTATTCTCCCCAAACTCTCGTGCTGATTGTTCCTTTATAGTGTTTTAATGCTTAGGAATGAAATAAAAAGAAAGGTGATTAGTTTATAAAAATGTTCGGATCAGCAGTGACATTACGACTAGTCATTACAAACTGCCTTCGCTTTTTGGCTGTCCTGACATTGTCAAGTTGTGTTTAAACGGATAAGAATTAGCAATCCTGCACTAAACAGAACAGTAAATAGCAGGACTGTCTTCTGAGATTTAGCACCAAGCCGCAGACTGTTAATGGGAGAACAGAAGCTGTGAGAGGGAGCGAGTCCTGTTCCAACTGCTAATTAATCCGATATATAAATTCTCAAAGAGAGATCTCGTGCCCAACAAAACGAGGCTCTTGTTTTCATGGAAGGTGCTTTTCTAATAGCAAAAGAGAAAATAATAATAATTAGCCAGTTGACTTGGAAGGCTTTATGTGGAAAGTACACAGTGTTATGTGTGAATATGTTGCCAAATGGAGAGCTTGCTTTATTTATTGGAGTGTGTGGAGCAACAAACTAGAGACTTTGCATATTAGATTGCAATTTGCATATTTACTAAAATGCTTTGCCTTTTTTCTACTGCTTACTCTCCCTTCCCTCAGAAACAAACCTACATCAGAGCAGCCACATTTCTCTGAGCCAGTTTCATCTGCTGACAACAACGGATTTACACCATAGATGGATGTGTTTGTACCTCATTCTCATAATGATGGCAGCTGTTAGGCTTGACCGTGAACTCAAGAATCCCATCATCTGTCACCGTGTTTTCCTTCCCAACTGGGTTTTTGTCAAAATAGCTACGCTAGGAGGACAGCGCTGTGGCGTGCACAGCAGGCTTCAGCCTTCTGCTCAAATCCAGCACAAAGGTGCAAAGCTGTCTCTTAAATTTTCCTGCTAGTGGGTCTTACAATCCCAAGCAGAAAGAGGAAGAAGCTGGGCAGAGAAAACGCCCTCACCAGAAAAAAGGCAGCTTCCAAACAATAGTTTGGATTTGTTTGAGGAAGGACACTTACTGACTTCAGGTTAACAACAAAAGAGGACCCTAGGCAGGGCACAGGGTGAATTTAATGACAGTGTATGTGTGTATCTATCTGTGTCTGTGTATGTCTATGCACACTCATGACCAACATTTCTCCTCTGTTTTGGTTTATTTTTCTTTGTGATGTCCATTTTTGCTTCCCCCCATTCCCTTCCTAAGAATTTTTTCTCTCCGACCTCTTCTAGGACTATTAGTTAAGAGGAAATGTCAAGGGACGTCATGTTAAACATGCTGTGTATTTGTGACTCATGCACTGCAAACATGCAGAATGAACCAGAACAAGGAGAAATGCACTGAAGCACTACCTCTTCCCTAGATTCACAGAGTAATCTTGTTGCCCATCCTATGTGATGTACCAGGGCTTTAAAGACATGCAACACATGGCTAAGGATGACACACTCAAATTTTTCGATAGGAACAAACACCTTGTTTTTAGGTGATCATTATTTTCTTATTTCTCTGATATAGCTCAACTGGAGATATAATCCAAAGAGGGATACCTTAACCTAATTGATAGGCAAATTTGGCAGTGCAGTATGGACAAGGAGAATTTGCTTGATCGGCAGAATGTCATTTGGAGCCTTAAATGCATTTACTCAGTTGAAATGCTGAATGATGTGCAACTCAAATGTCTCAAATGCCAGTGTTTTCTAACCCTGCCAATTGTCTGCTTCTTCCTGTTGACTGTTTACATGGGGCTGATCGAAGAGTTTTGCTTCTGAACGCTAACTCTTTTTGCTAAAATATACCTGTACTAGTTGAAGTTACTGAAAAAGTAACTACTGAAATCTTGTATCTTCTGTAGTCTTACTAGAAGCTTTAAGATGCCTAGATATAATTTCAAACTCTTAATTTCTATCAGAAATGGTTAACTTCTTGCCCTTACGAAAATGGGACAATATAAATCTACCCAAGACAATACAACAGCACAAGTAGGTGCAGGCAAACATGAGACACTGCCGGAGAACTGAGAGTATGTGGAGCTGTACTGACATTAAGTTCGACCGCACAAACCCATGCCTCAGAGAACTCACAATCAAAACGAGAGAACAAGTTATAAACGAACAGGTTTTGGACTTTACAGTGGCCTTTAGGAGTGAAGAACATAACTTTCCTTAAGAATTTCCCCCGTTTTGCCTTTGTTGTAGTCTGTTCAGAACTGGTGGTGTCTCACAGGCGCAAAACCAGGACAGCACGGCTCCTTCTGCATATCAAATTTATACCACCACATTCCAGACAAGATAATCTTCTGTCATGGAGCAGTTTTTATGCTATGCTGATTCATGAACAGAGTTAAAGAAAGGGCTGCGTCAGCGAGTCCGTGGTTTTGCAACACACATTTTACCTCCTTGTGGTTTATAACACTGTCACACATAATTGAGACCTTTATAAATTCTTCTACGAACAGGCTTCCTGGACTACTAGAAAAGAAGATGCTGCAAGATACCCAGAAATGTGTATGATAAAAGCCTGGGCTCTATCTCCTGGCACAGCATAGTCCATCTCACTACATGAATACATTTTAAACATACTTGGACCCAGCACTGAATACTCAATCTGTCTAAAGGCCTTCAGCAGCTGTCACTGCCTTTCACTTCACAGAGTGCCGCATCCACCCACGGAAAGGAGATGTCAAACACAATAAAAACTTGCAAAGAGCAGCAAAGCTCTAAAAAAACCAAAATAGACCTTTATTTCTTTTTTTTTTCTTTTTTCTTTTTTTTTTTTTTTAAGGAAGGGAGGGATTTTAATTAATTTCTTTTGTTCCGAGAACGTCCAAATCAGCGAATGTGCATTCTGCATGTCTGGTAAAATGCTAGTCTCTGCTTAGCGCAGCACTCACAATTTCAGGGTTTGAGGGTGAGCCGGTGGGATAAGATCAGCTAGTATCACAGCAGCTGTTCCTAGAATGCCTCCTGGAGCTTCTTGCACGAACGTAGTGCATTGCACAGTTTAAAAACATGAATAAAAAATATTCATAAATTTGAGGCTTGAGCAGTAGCTCATGGGATGCTTATCTGTTTGCGCCCTGTAGTGATTGCGTTTATGCACAGGGCTAAGAGTGGGGAATGCTGCCACAGTTTCCCCTTTTCTCCATCAGCTACTGTTCCCATCCAGTACTTTGGTGATGTGTTTGCGATCAAGCCTGCCAGCAAGCTGTTCAGACCGTCTCCCCATCCAGGATATCCCGGTGTCCAAGGAGTTAAGAGGACAGAAGTCTATCATCTCTAATCAGGCTCTGTGGCACTGATTTCCTTGATTCTGCCAGTTTTAGAAGCACTCTCCACTGGAGCTGGAAGGAAAACCTCCATTTCTTCCAGTCCTCCAGGTCCTGGCCCAGAAACTTAAATAAATCATTTACAGTGAACTTTTCCCAATCCCTTGCTGTTTCCGGCCTCACTTTTCTTATAAAAGTCTTCTGTCAGACACATAAATCTTCTCCCAGCTTATTTGGGCAGCTCCTTGGAGGCTCACTGTAGAAAGAAACAACTCAGTCATTCCTTCAGCTTTCTGAACTTCCCTCTTGTGTGACTTGCAATCTTCCAGTGTGTCCAAAGGCTGCAAGGCAAGCACTCAGCTGCAGCTCTGAAAGGATGTTACTTTTCCATTAAACTTTTAGAAGCTGGACAGCATTGGATATACGTTCTCCTAATCATTAATCTGGAATACATGGCATGTATCACGAACTGAGATAGCTTTTAAAGCAGAACTGAGATAGCTTTTAAAGCAGAACTGCGCTCTTGCCCCCTAAATCCTTTTTTTTCTTCTTCTTTTTTTTTTTTTTATTTCAAGAAAATAGCAACAAGGGACAATGAAATTCTGTTGGTCCAGTGAAAAGAATTTCTAGGATTTTTTATTTCATGACTGGGGATTGAAACGCTACAAGGAAAGCCAATTTAAACAACTCTCTTTGCTCTCTAGATAAATGTGGCTACTTGTGCAACATATAAATTAATTTCCTTATTATCTACTGGCCCTTCAACTGCTTTCTGTTTCTATCCCTACTTGCATATTTCAACTCATATCAGCTAACTTTGAAGGAATTACGTGATGTGAGCCAGCAATGTGTCCTTGCAACAAAGAAGGCTAGTGCATCCTGGGCTGCATCAGGCAAAGTATTGCCAGCAGGCTGAGGGAGGTGCACCTTCCCCTCAGCACTGGCGAGGCCATACCTGGAGTGCTGTGTCCGCTTCTGGGCTCCCAAGTAGAAGAGAACCACGGGCGTACTGGAGAGAGTCCAGTGAAGGGCCATGAAGATGATGAATGGTCTGGAGCATTTCTCAGGTGAAGAATGGCTGAGACAGCTGGGGTTGTTCAGCCTGCCCAAGAGATGGCTCAGGGGGATCTTGGTAATGTACACACGTACCTGAAGGAAGGCTGCAAAGAAGAAAAAGCCACATTCTTTTCGGTGTGAGGACAAGAAGCAATGGGCACAAACTGAAACACAGAGGTTCCCTCTGAACACCAGGAAACCCTGTTTTGCTGTGAGAGTGACCAAGCACTGTCACAGGTTGCCCAAGGGTGTTGTGGGCTCTCCATCCTTGGAGATACTCAAAAACTGTCTGGACATGGTCCTGGGCAACCAGCTCCGGGTGACCCTGTTTAAGCAGTCAGGTCGGACCACATGCCCTCCAGAGGTCCCTTCCGACCTCGGCCCGTCTGTGATCCTGTGACATAGGTGGTTGCAACAGTTGGACGTTGGATACAATGATCCCAGGTCCCTGCCAGCTCGGCAATCCTACTGAGCTAGGCAGTTCAATTTTAGCACCTATGGCCCAGTCTAAGTGGACCCAAGGAAATATGTATTTCCCAAACATCTGTGGGGGTGGTACTCAGAAGAGTACCTGCACAAGAAGGAGGCTTTGACATTTCTTTTCGGTTTTGTCTTTTATCAGGAGATGCAATAGTGTGACATGATGCAATGACAGTGAAATGCTCTGGGCAGCAGGCTGTAAGGGAGGAAAAAAGGATGAAATCTTAAGTTTTCCCTCTATATGTCAGCATAGGTGGGGCAAGGAAAAGGTATTCTGCAGAGAGGCCTATCTGAGATATTGTTTCACACTGCATCTAGCCTACATTCACACAGGCTGATGTCAAAAGGGACAGTCCTGTTCTCTCTCTTCTCTTTCCGAGGCATATGCTCCCACCTCCTCCCTTGAGTCAGATCTGGAGATCAGGTGGCTGGAGGGTGAGCTCAAAAGCTTATTGATCTCCTGAGTAAATGAGTAATTTTTTTGGCAGGCTCATTTTCTTTTGGATTAATTATCTGACCCCATTTATCCAATGGCAATGTGATTGCTAGAGCCAATAAAAAAAGCAGCAGCCAGGACTAGAGCAGGACCACACCTTCTGAGATCTATAATTAGACCAGACTATAAATAGACCCATTAGATCTAGTGCGAAATCTCAGGAGAAAAGGAACTGCAGGGGAGGACTTGTGATTTACAGAGTACCTTCCCAGGGCTTTGTCTGGGCTGGTGCAGCCTAAAAGCTGCTTCTCACACACGGCAGCAGTTTTGGCTACCTATGTTACCCTGGCAGCTGAGGCCAGAAGTCAAGGCAAAGCGACATCAGTGGGTTTCAGGAGTGAGAGGCAAAGGAGGTGCATGCTGTTGACTTCTGAGCGAGAAAAGGGAGGTGTAAATGCAAAGGACATGGATAGGTCTAAAACTTGTCTAATTTTTGTCCATTTTATTATGTTTGGGAAGCATTTCTGTTCGTACCATCCAGTGGAGAAAAGTTTATTTACAATATGATACCGATGTTTGGATCAAATAACTATGCTCATTGGCGTTGAGGTGAATGCTCACCCTAAAGTAAGACAATGAGGCGTGTGTGTGGAGCCTTAGGGAAAAAATAAGAAGGACAAAAGACTTTGCTTTTACTTGAAAAGCAGCGATGCTTTTAGATGTTTCCTGCATGCCAGAGAGCAGTATTAGCTATAATGTTGTGGACCATAACTAGAATAGCTGGTGAAGCGGAGGCTGGCTGGGAGGAGTTCAAGGCAACAAAACCAGCTTGGAGCACAAGGTCCGGGGTAGCTTGCACCGAGTCCTGCCAGCCAGTGAGGTTTGGCAGTCACAAAGTGTGAATGCAGTAGGCTAGGCAACGGCCTTACCGGAGGAAAGGTCTGTCAAATAGTGTTAGTCGTGATTTGAGTTAGTATGTATTATTCCATTTACCTGCCTTTTATTTGCTTTTCTTCTTCTAACAAAACATTGCTTAAGTCAAGTCATTCATGTTTGTGAGTGGGGAAAATCATCCCACGGAGCACCACAAGGTTGAGTTTAATCTCCCAGTTTTTTGGCCAGACAAGAATCAGTGGTTTAGAAGCATCCCCTCACTTGGTCCAGTCGCTACCAGTTATGTGCTGGTAAAACCAGGTTACACAAGTAAACCTGAATTAATATGCTATGTTTACTGCTATGTTTCAAATAAATTCTACTACAGGTACTTAAACTAGCAGATAAGGAAAAAGCATTGCTTGATTCTGTTAAGTGTAATAGGGTCCTGCCCATCTCACACTACAGGCTTCTGGACACCTCTAACCAGCGTGTAACGTAATGCAACAGTGGCATGCTTCGGATCAATGTGGCCTGTTGAGTTTTCAAGAATACTAGTAGAAATATGACTTTAATAGAAATGTTTCTATTAAAAGAGAAGGAGAGCAAGAAAAAGCAGAGACTTCATTCCAGTAGTATATGTGCCTGCCAGCTCGTTCTATTGAATTTTATGTGCTTTATAATCATATTTTATACAGTGGTAATTGAGAAGAAAAAAAGTGTAATATTTTTCCTTGACATCTCCTTGTAGATATTTTGTTTTACTAAATTAACTCCTTACCACAGTATGGAGAGACTAACTAGACAGTTGTTCAAATATTGTTACCTTTTTAGAAATAATAAGCCAACCTTAGCTTCTACTTTGGATTAAAAAGGGAACTATCAGAAAAAAAAACCAACCCCAAAACCCCCCAAAAATAATCATAAAGGCCTCAGCAGCATCTATTTTCCCCACCCTGCATTAGGCTGCTATTGCTCCCTCCGTTGAATAGCCCTAAGAATACTGGTGGAGATGCATGCCTTTCATCTACAAATGTTTTTACTATGTTATTGTCTTAGCCCATTCAGTGCGGAGTTAAAAAATGGTCCTGAACCCTGTGTTTCCACTAGCACTCATATTGATGGAGTCACAGTAGACTTCACATTGATAGGGTACTTTTAAGGAGAAATAAAGGGCAGTTTAGACAAGCCCAAGGGTCACATTATGCAAATGATATGTGCTCATTAACCTTTCACATAGCTGAAAACATTTGTTACCTGGTTACCTATTACCCTTTCTCCTTCCTCCCTGTCCCAAAACTCACAACCCACTCTTACACTTCTCATCAAAGATTTAATTTCAGGGAACTACTGCCATTGGCCCTCTGATCATTAAGATTTTATTACTCTCAGAATATATAGCATGATACATTTCCTGGTAGACTGCTAAGTAATGCTTTCAATAATTAAAAATCCATAAATAATTAAAACACAACATTATATTTGTCAACATAAATGAACAAACTATGTCCTGTGAACAGCATTCTGAACAGATACGAGCTTAAAACACGCAGTGATGTGTTCAATAGCTGTATTTAGGAATAAATCTTCCTCTCTTAAAACAGATTTATATTCATTTATCCAAATAATGGGGAATGCAGTGATTCTCAGCAGATATCACTGTCATCAATAAAAATTAATTTTTATTTGTATTACAGCTGGAAGCAAAAAACCCCATATAAAACTCTGGACCCATAGGGATTAGCACTTTATGAACAAAGCATGAGAGGGTGGAGAGCTTGTCCTGAAGAGTTTGCATATGGGATAAATAATATCCAAAAAGTCTTGGAGAATATGCGGGGGTGAAGGGCAATGAGCACCTTATGACTTTTCAAAATAAAGTCACATGAAATTCACAATTTTTCACCAAAAAGCCCTTTACTTCTGCACAGACACCTTCAAATGTCTATGATGTCTTTGCAGCGAGACATCAAAATCCGTGAAAAACAAGTGAACTATCTCAGAAGTTTTGGTGGCCCACAATAGTCACCTTTGCTGAAGCTTGTATGAACCATCAGGTATAGTGGGATGAAATGAAAAACTGATACTTAAGAGCCAGAAAAGCAGAAAAGAAAATGTAGGCTGTGAACTCAGGAGGAATGTTAGTCCAACCTGACCTTTACAATATCATGGGGTAGGGACTCAGCTGGTATAAACTGATACTGCTCCTCTGACCTGTGTTGACTCAAACTGGCCAAGACCATAATTCAAACACACTTGACTCTCCTCTTGTTTTGGTGTTGAACTAACCGCAAACTACTCCATATTTTCATTTTGTGAACAAAGGCCGTTATCAGGAAAATCTCTTCTTTTAACGAGAGTTAAAATATACTTTGTGTATGATTTATTTTAGTTATATATGCAACAATAGGCCATTTTTATGGAACAGAAATTTGCACACAGTGAATTATTTTCCAGCTTGGACAGATGTGTAATTTTGGGGAAAAATATAATGGTGGCAAGAAGGTGCTGAATGAAAGGATCTATTAATTTTAAAATGACAGCTGTTGTAAGATTATATGTTTTGTGGGGTTTTTTGCTATTAAGAAGCTGGAACAGTTCAAGATAAAGGTAAGTTATATTTTCAACATCTTTTTCTGTGCAGATCAGCCCACTGAGACAGAGATTAAATAAGATCTGATAAAAAAAAATTAAATTATAACAATAACAGCTGGCTAGAATGAAGATATTTCTGTTTTTTAAGGGACTTTTTTTGTCTTCTCAGTCTTCATTTTATGTGCATTCTGACTTTAAGCTTTTATTTCCTATGAGAGTCAAACTGATTTTTGGATTGGTCAGTAAAAGGCTCCTCTGAAATTCTGCATTCTCTCTCACATCTCTACTGCCTTTCACTTACCCTGTATTAGAAATGTAATCTTTTTCCTTCCACTGGCTTTAGGAAAGGTGCAACAAAAGGCTAAAATCTTGCTGTTGAAAAGATTTTTAGTGATT
>VZTV01022297.1:0-16949 GCA_013400875.1 Anhinga rufa | reverse complement strand
AGTCTGTGGATAAGTACCAGACTGTCTCATCTCTTTCTGCCATTCTGTCAAGCCAAGTTCATGCACTGGGAGACAGCTCACATGCCGGGTTCACAGGGCTATTGCAATCAGCACCATTAAGTGGTGTTGGAGCTCAGTTCCTTGCTTAGCGCTAGATAAATACAGTATTAAAAGAGAGGCAAGTAGTTTGCAATCTTGTTGTAAGCAAGCTTCAACAGAAAAAACTGGCAGTACTCCACACCTCACTGCCTCCAGATTGTTTCTGGCTCTATAGGGCTCAACATTTTTATAAGTTTCTATTCTTTTCTCTTCTCCTCCCAATTACGAGACTTCTTATATATTCTTCTCACCCCTCTTGCTTTTGGCTCTGGTGCTGATGACACAGAACAGGGAAACTCAGCTTGACCTGGCTAAGTGTGTGTCTAGGGCTTCCTTGATGGCACTGTCTCCTACCCTCCTGAAATCCTGGTTCCTGGCATACTGTGCAGTGACATTAGCTTGAGCTCTTTGAAATGGCCCAGTGCACCAGTATTCCATTGGTAAGCCTAGCAGTCTTCTTGTATACTCAATGGCAGAAATCAAGTTTGGTAAAATGGGCTGCTACATAATCTATAAAAATTTAATTTCCCACATTTGCCTGCAGTTGATATATCAGCACAATGATTTTCAACTCAGTTCCTCCTTGTTTTTTAGGTTCTCTTTTTCAGCTACATGTCCAGCAATGCAAAGCCTTTCTTATCCATGTTTTTAGGTGTATGATATGGGATGTAGGCTGGTCTGAGTGGTAACAAATAGAAGAAAATTAGGGTTTCCCACAACCTGGACAATAATCGCTATGAAGTAGTGCACCACAGTGGAGAACTACAGTTTTTTGTTTAATACATCTGAAAGGACACATTTTGATTCAGTTTTACAAACTGACAAACTTTTTTTCCCTGAAAAAATAAAGAAAAGGACAATTTTTTTGCACAATTATTTTCCCATTCTAGATAGGCATTTTTATTTCATGCTCTTGATAGATTGTATTATATAATTTATGCCACATCTGGTCTATTATATAATTTTTGTAAGGCCTGTACAGGAAGAAGTGCCTTATATTTCTCCTTGGGTACTTCAGATTCATTGTCGTTTTTTCTGGGCTTTTCTGTAGAATCTTTAGACTCTTGGTTTTGCATCTGTTTATATTGACCTCATCAAAATTATCTGAGGCATATTTGCGCATAGATGCTTACATATGAATACAAGATCTACTTTTTAGTTACATTTCTTGATTTTTATTTGCCAGATGGAACACATCTTTGGAGATTTTGTTTTGATTACATCAGAAAGGAAATTCTCATTCCACATCAAGAGGGATTTTTTTTTTTTTTTTGAGAAATTGATCTGCCAACCAAAGACTCGGTCACAGAAGATGTTGTTGTAAACAAGTAGTCTAGTATGACCATGGAGTTCCATGTACTTGGAGGTAAAATTATATGTCACAACTCTTCTGCCATAAATGGAGGGGAAATATTGCTCAGTGCTTGCTGAGTGTGAGTGTGTGGTATGTGTTATGTGTGTGTGTGTGTGTGACAGCATTATATCCTAAATTGGTTGTGCAGGTGTAATAGTGATGGGCACCATGCAAAAACTAGGAGAAACATCCTGCTTGTTATATTCCATAGCTGGAGTTCAGGGGGATCTCTGGCTAAAAAATAATAAGGAAAAGCAGAAAGAGGCATGAAAAGTGGATTCTGAGGCAAATTTATCGTGACATTTTCTTTTTCATGGTTAGGTAGGTCAGATAGAGGGGGAAGCACAGACCTTATGATTTTATTTATGCATTACTATATCACTTCAGGGGAAAAAAGCTTTAGCTAAGAATAGTCTTGTGTCATATGATTGTTATAGAAAAACCTTCTATATTGCCACTTTACTGTTTTATGCCAGGTCCTTATATTTGCATTGAATTTGTACTTTAAATGCAGCTGTTTACATTATGATAGCTGCTGTAGTGAGGGGTTCTATTTTGAAAGCAATAATAGAGAGGAAAAAACTAAGCTTGTTCAGCCTAGGAAACAGTCAAGCAGAGAAGATTATCTTGATAGAGGTCTATAAAAGAATAAGTTGCATAGATTGATTGGGTAAGGGCACAAATTAAAACTGAGAGCACAGTTTCAAATCAAATTAAAGGCATAATTCTTCACACAGAGTCTAGTTAAGATGTAGGAGGCCTTGCTACATGTAGCTGTAGACTTCAAAGAGTTGGTGCTAGATTAAGAGGCAAATGGTCATGCTTGTAAAAGAGAAATCCTCTGAAGCGTTTTCAATACAAAGATCTTTCTGTTCAAAGATAGCATGTCCAGACCAGGAGGTCCCTCAGACTCAAATAGTTGACAGGCAGGAAAATGTTCAGCAGGTTTGCCTTTTTCATAAAGTCTTCCCTTGTCATTTGCTTTTGGCCACTGTTGGAAACAGGATTTCGAGCTAGTTTCTGTGTGATCTTGTGTATTCTTGCTTTTAAAAAATATAAACTGCCATCTAAAATATTTTTAATAGCAGAGGGAAGCCTAACTGTCCCTGAATCATTTTCTGCTAGGAGCAGAGCTTGTGAATGAATAAGAGAGCTTGTGAGTGAATATATACAGCCTGAGACTCTTGAAAAACAGAGCACAAATATTGCTTTTACATAAATACAAAGAAGCTCTTCTTAAAGAAAGAGTTAGACATAGTCAGTTCTACTTCAGATATATCTGGCTAGCTCAGTTAAGCTGGTCTGGCTCAGATTTGTGTGCTATTTTGAGTAGGATGGGAGCATGAAACCTCATGTGCAGATGCCGCCACTAGTGTCTTAATTGAAAGTACAAAGTTCAGGAGGCCTCTTCAAACTCAGTAAGGGACAGAAACAATGAATAGATAATGGTTATTGCCACTGATATTAAGGAGTCACGTTGCTTTCTTAGACACATATAAAACACTCTTAAAAGCTGAGTTAGGTTAAAGGCTCTTTACAGCTTGCTTTCAGAAGTCTTCATTTGCAACAGTAGACATAAAGTACACTTATATTTTGGAAAACAAATTCATAAAACATATGTCAGTAAATGAATTGCCTATGGAACATGTTCACTGTGACAGGAAGTGTGGTATAGCATCCTCTCAATAATTTGCATTTATAACTTCCTTTCACAGACTATGTCTTCTCTCAAGACTTGCAAGTGTAAGCATTTTAGTTTTGGGACTTTACCTTTTGACCACCCTGCAACCACCATAATTCCCTTTAGTGCCCTGAGATTTGCTAGGTACTTGCCAAAAAAAAATCCAGTTGATAGCAAAAATCTTACAAAATGTGTAGCATAATGTAACAAAAGGGTAAAAAGACAATATGCACAGGGTATGGAAGGAGAATAATGTAAGAAAAAAATGTTATGGCCTTCTCAGCAAAATATACATGGAATTTGCACAGAAAGAATGGTTTTGTTTCACTTTTGGGGGCATTAGGACTTTATACTGAAGGCCTATTTTATATTGCTGTTGTTGTAGAAGGGGTTGCAAGGCATGAAAGAGACTTGAGCTTGCTTCTGCAGTGTTTCTTGCACGCAGACTGTCATGGAAAGGTAATAAAGTTAACAGGAAAATCTAATTAACTATGCATCAAAGGGAACATGGGAACAGGAGGAAAAACTGAGAAGAAAGCATGTCAGTCAAGAGTAAGACTTGAGCAAGACTCTGGGGGTCCCTGTCTGTGTTGTTTCTGTGCACAGTTCCTCTTCAGTGGGGACTCATGGAAGATAATGAGGAGACGTGGAAGCACATCATGTAATGTTTTGAAACTGATGTTAACTTTTGATGTGGTGAAGTGAGGTATGAAAACATAGTGATGACCAGATCTTATATGATAGAGTATATTCACACACAGTGTGAAAACTTGAGCTCCTAATTCTTTAAAGGTCATAAATTAAAAGTTATTTGCTTGTTTTTTCCTAGGATATTTTTGCTTCAGTTTTGGCTTTTGATTTTGTTTTGGGTTTTTTGTGAGTTTTGTCCACATTGCATGCTCCTGTAACAGTGGTATTTTCAGCTCAGGATTCTCAAACCGTGAATAGGGGAGGTGTCATATGTAGCCTTAAGTAGTTATGGTAGGGGTAGGTTGGGATGTTTTGTACATCAGTTTACAGGCTTGGATGAAATGCATATTTTTATTATCTTATTTTCCTGAACCTCATAGTCTCATGTAATATCTACAAGACAGAAGAAAATATTCATCTTGAGTTTTTTTGTGTGTGTGTATCTATCTCTATCTCTATCTCTATCTCTATCTCTATCTCTATCTCTATCTCTATCTCTATCTCTATCTCTATCTCTATATCTCTATCTCTATCTCTTCTATCTCTCTCTATCTCTCTCTATCTCTACCTCTACCTCTATCTATATCTATATCTATATCTATATCTATATCTATATCTATATCTATATCTATATCTATATCTATATCTATCTATGTCTATATCTATATCTATATCTATATCTCAGGCTGTATATATTCACTCACAAGCTCTCTTATTCATTCACAAGCTCTGCTCCTAGCAGAAAATGATTCAGGGACAGTTAGGCTTCCCTCTGATATTAAAAATATTTTAGAAGACAGTTTATATTTTTTAAAAACAAGAATACACAAAAAGAAAACATAAAATATAGAAGTTTTACATTAAGGAAGTCTGTTGATAAATTTTGTTATTGTTTTACCAGCTGCACAGACTTTGTGCCCTGCCAACATTCACTGGAAACTTCTGATTTCTCTCTTGTTTATTGGCTGTTTCATTCAGTGTAATTTGATTGTGGAGCCTTTATGTTTTATCTTCCCTTGATCCTCATGTGATTTTGTTAGAGTCTGGACATTATAAAACAAAGAACTATTTATCTTTTTTTCCTGCACTTTAGTTTAAAATTGCTATTTTCTCCTCTTATACTCTACCAATAGTGTCCAAGCTGTGTTCGCATCCTACTTGTAGTCAGTCTGCGAGGCTGTTGGAAGTAGTCTTCAGATGGTCCCCAGACTAGATTAAACTACGAAACCTACAGAGTAGTTTTTTATGGCACATAGGGATGGCAGTGCAGAAGAAATTCTACACCTCAACATCGGTACATAGCACTACATGCTCAGAAGTCGCAGCACATACAGTCATTAAATAATGTGTTGTAAAGAAGTAAAAAGTTATATTGGATTCTTACCTGCACTGTGATGCTGTTTTGAATCTTCTTTTTTCTTTTCTTTTTCCTTGTACATAGGCCCAAATGCTATTGTCTGTACTGCTGAGACGCTATTGTGCTATTATTTGCCACCATTAAGCTAATTTTTAATCTATTTGACATCAATGTCAAACTCTTGCTTCTCAAATAAACCAAAAGAATGGCTTTCAAGCTGTGGAGAAGATGACTCATCAGAGTTTTGATTATTGCAGATTTGGTGAAAAATATGGGCAGGAAGGAACTCAAGATGGTTCAAGATGAATGAATGAGGGATGTCTTTCACATGTCTATGTTATAGAATGATAGACAAATTATTAGTGTTCATCATTGATAGCAATTTAGAGACATTATTAAACCATCAGCCTGAGAATTACTGAATACAAATCTCATCTTGTCAATGTCAATCTAAATGGACAAGCAAGATAGCGATGGCAAGCCTTATGTAATTTCCTAATGCAGGAAATTCATGTCTCTCTTGCTTAGCTGCATGATTATTTCAAAACCACAGAGTAGCTGATGGCTGCTGGAGACGTGTCGCACTGATGCTCACAGCCCTAAAGATGCCCTTTGTAATTAGGTAGAGAAGCAAAGAAGCACAAAGTAGTCATCCTGCAAAATCCTGATGTATTCTTGACACTGCATCCCTGTGCTGGAGTGTTCTCTATAGTTGTATAAAAATTCATGTGTTATGGCTGTCTACCTGTCAGTGTTATTTCCGCTTCTGATGAAAGACTCAGGGTGAGGATATGATGCAAACTAGCTTTTATAGTTTGGAATTTTCTCAATTTCCCTGGAAGAAAAGAGAAACTAAGTGCCAGGGAGAGCCTATGTACAGCAACAGCCTCTGCCACCCCAGGCCTTTGGCTGACTGTCCTCAAGGCCAGCCCTGATAACGTGTGCCCTTACATCCTGCTCCTGGGAAAGAGCTGTGTGAGAGAGATCTGGGAGATGTCTCAGTAGAGACTCCCTGCCTTGGCTTGGGAGCCACAGTGGAACTCAGGTCCTTGCCTGGACTGCACCACAGCCGTGACTGACCATGCCCAGCCACCCACCTTCCTGGTGCTGGCTGCTCCCTGACCTACAGCCTCTATTTTCATGGAGAATTGCATATGCAAAATAGTGTATATTGAGTACTAACCTGGTCTGAAACCTTACTGGAGGCAACCATCAGTCAGAAAAGATATTGTTGTCAAAGGCAAAATCTGCTGCCAGGAACTGTCAATAAAAAAAAGAAAATATTAAAGGAAGAAGCCAAACTCTCTGCTTCATTAATGCCGATTTCCTAGACTTCTAGAAGGTATTATAGCAGAAACCCCTGAACAAGAATGACTGAAAGATGGCACAGTTTCACACTGCAATTACAGAATGTTTCAGTGAGTTCGTTCTGAATTTAGAAAATAATTTTTACTTTTCCCTAGAATTGTTCCTATTTTGTTTTTTTTTCTTCCACTTGAGAGAGGAGAAAATAAAAATATAAAAGGAAATTTTTTTAAAAAATAATTAAATGATGGAAATTCTGGAAAGCAAGAGAGATATTGCTACAGAGATATTACAGAAAACATAACAGAAGTATGCCAACATCAGTTTCCATCAGTTTTTTTAGCAAACAAAAGGAGTTGTTGGAGTCTAAATCTTTAGCTTTAGCATTGGTAGCACTGAGCATGAAAAATAATTTTATTGTTCAATGCACATCACGTAAAAAGGAATGCAATTTTTGTATTTTTATGTGATTTCTATTTTCTTTAGAAACTGTATTTTTACCTAGTGCCAGATATATTTTTTTTTTTTGAGGGAAAAATTCAGAGGTGAATCACTGACCTGATGCAGCTGATACCAAAAGGCAGTAAGTTTTTCGGTTTAGTGGTGTGAGAAGAGTCAAGGGAGAGGTACACATCAGGCTCCTTTCTGCTTATGTCTCTATCCCTAGAACTCTTCCCAGGACAGGGTTTGCCTCAGTATGAGAGCAAAGACATGTCAGTGCCCTGGCATGAAAATGTGGGAAAAGAAAGGGAGGTAAAAAATCCTGGAGGTATTATGTCATCAGCAACCATGAAAGTCTGTCAAAGCATGTTGGGATCAGCTGCTCCAATGTGAAGCAAAAAAGACATCTGGTGAAGAATCAGTGCCCAGACTGCTATACCAAGGGCTAACAAGATGGCTTAATCAAATGGTAAAGGTGGAGGATGCCAGAGCTCAAACAGAATTCAGTTCATATGTTGTCACAAGGGAAAACAAAAAGAGGGTGCCAATGACTAGTCTGAAGAAGAGCTATTAGCTTAAACAACATGGAAAATACTGTTTGCTAAACTTCAGCAATATATAACTCATCAAAATGGTTAGATGAGTTCTCAAGAAACAAAGTCACCTTTGTGGTTCTGGAACTCAGTAACAAAACTGGATGTACAGCATTAAAACTCTCCAGCTGTCTGTGATAGGGTCAGATAACAATAACTGCCCCAACATCTGCTAAACTCTGCCACAAATCTATGTCATCAAGAGTAGACTAAAGTAACCTGTGGCCAGTCCCATGCCTTTCTTCTAATGCATTTTAACTTTTATGGAGGAAACACTGATAAAATCTATTACATTTGTAGGCTTCAGAGAAGAGGTCTTCAGAAGAGAGAACTTTGATTCTACAAAAATATTAAGTGAGATATAAAAGGGAGTAGATCCCAAATTATTTTATGCAGACGCAGAAACAAAGACATACACATTCATCAGTATTTAAATAAACAGTGGGGAATATTGAGGATGCAAAAGATTTCTTCTGAAGAATGTGGTGGGGGAAGCAGCAGACACTCTTGGGTTTAGGGAAATGAGGGCTCAGTATTATTTATACCACAACCTTGCTCAGGTGGTTCATTGACAGTAATAGGATTTCTGAGTATCACTTCTCTGCCTCCTAAATACAATATTTGCTGGGAAGAAAGTTGGGGAGATGCAATTATTTAATCTATGTCTGGCACAATATTCCTACCAATACTTCCAGGATATCAGTGGAGACACTCTTTGCTGTGGCCAAGTCATGTCATGATCAGGAAGATAATGATGATTGATGCCAACCTGTCTTAATATGTAATGTTTCAGCAATGAACATAGTGTCCTGAGATGTCATTTTAACTGTTTTAAGGCAGAAAAAGAGGGAAGAGAAACAGGAACATTTTCACAATCTGCAATAACACAGACATAGCCACAGTCCCAGGGTCAGAGACACAAGAGTGTCTTTGTCAATGAGACACTTCCTGCACAACTACTTATCCCAGATGAAGCAAGGGTTTTGTTATAATTTTGTTTCTCTGCTGGAAATCAGAAGCTGAAGAGAAAGTTCAGTTTTCTGTGGTCTTTTTTTACTGCAGAAAGAATGTGTGGAGCATTAGTAACAGGCTTGTGTGCTTGGAAATGGGCAGGAATTCACACCCTCAGGACTCGTCACTCACTCTTCAGCTTCCCTTCTGTGAACGAAATAAGGCCTGAAATCACTGGGCATAAACTGTAATGGAGTTATTAAATAATGACAACAACTGCAAGCAAAACAATCATGATACATGGAAGTAAATAAAGTTGGTTCATATCCTTTTGCGGGTTAAGAAACTGTTACTTCAGCTGTTTCCCTTTGGCTGGCTTTCCTCTGTAGCACTGACTCAGAAACAGGATGGATTTGTTCCACCATATATTAATGACCCCTCTTTAATATTTTCCTTAGAACACATGGACTGTTTTCTTTCTTTAACATCTTGAGTTATAGTCAACCTTTTGGCATAAAAAAAAAAACTGTTTTCAAAAATGTCACTAATTCAAATGTAGCACTATGGCAACCTAATGTCTTGCTTAAAGACAGATCTTTCAGAATTGATAATTTTTCATTTCTTGATCTGGATTTTTTACTGTTTTTTTTTCTCTTTTTTTTTGTTTTGGTTTGTTTTCTTTTGTTTTTAATTTGGGGAGAGCATGTGACTTTGTACATCTTACACCTGCTTAAGCTGTTTTACATCGAGGATTTACAGATTCCATCACAAGTCAGTAAGAGCTATGATTCATTAAAAAGTGATAGGACTGTTTGGAAATAGAAGGTAAATCAATCTATAAAAATAATTGCTTCATTTTATCCTGTCAGAGTTAACTGTTTTCCATTTTCCATTAACATAATGCTTTTCTTGTACTATGAAACATCAGTAGGTGTTTTGTATGTCCAACTTAATTAAATTCAGCATGACAGAACTGAGTTGATATAGGGTGGAGAGAGGTATCCTAATCCTCATGCGACTTAAATGCATTGGTATTTATAATCTATACATTATAGCACACAAAGCTTCCTTGGTTCTTTTTATAGCCATTTCTAACGCTTACTCTGACTCAGTCACACAACACAAATGTCTATAAGTAGGGATGTGCAAAACAACTGACTCAATCTGAAGCACGCCTGTTGCACTTGTTTGGTTGTTTCCTCACTGAAGCTGCATATGTATATTTCTCTCTGGTCCCAGAAATATTCTGATAGAATCAGAATATTTCAAATGCAGACTGCAACTGAAAGGGGGTAGGTACCATTAGGTGCTATATAGGAGACTGGGAATATGTTCAGTAACTGCAGATGCAGGTGAGTAAAAAGCACAGTTTCTCAGAGTTTTTTACAATTAATTGGAGGGAAATGAACTTTACAGCAGGGCTGATGGACTTCAATAGAACTTTAACTTTTAAGTTGGGAAACCTGAGTATTCACCTGCAGTAACCTCAGGCAATGAGGTGAAAGCTAAAAAGCACAATTTGAGCTCCTGAATCCTGTCTGACTTTTTAAGATTGACTGAAGGAGAATAACCCTAACTGTTTTCTGCCTAAATATATAAATATTGCTGAAAGTCACAGTAATATGTTTATGGACAGGACAAGGGGCAACGGGCACAAGTTGGAACACAGAAAGTTTAATTTAAATATGAGGAAAAACTTCTTTCCTGTGAGGGTGCCAGAGCAGTGGCACAGGCTGCCCAGAGAGGCTGTGGAGTCTCCTTCCCTGGAGGCATTCAAAATCCGCCTGGACGCGGTCCTGTGCCCCCTGCTGTAGGTGTGCCTGCTCACGCAGGGGGGTTGGACAAGATGATCTCTCGAGGTCCCTTCCAACCCCTCCCGTTCTATGATTCTGTGATTCTGTGATTTGTTCATACAACTTTAACTAGAGAGTGCCATATGTTGGGGAGTTTTGACATAGAAGTAGTAGCTGTTTCATATGAAAATATCCCATGAAAAGCAATTAGTTGAATGTTTCATCATCTTCAGCAACATTAATTCTGAAATCCCATTCTTCTCCAGAGTTTCTGATGTTTGGCAGTGATTGGTAGGTTTGGTATTAGAGTATGGTGCTGGTCCCTGGTACCATCTAATCCTAAAAATAATCACATCTGTTTTCTGACATATCCTAAACATCTCCACTGTAGTTGGTGGGGTTTTTTTTTTAGTTTTTTTTTGTTTTGGTTTTATTTGCTGAGCAAATTTCCAAACCTTCAGGAAATGTTAGCTTATGTGTGTTTCAGTTCCTAAAAGTGTTCACATGTGATCAGTTTTCAGAAGCACATGGTTGGCAGCAACCCACTGGTTTCAAATTCAATTACATCAGTCGTGTTGGCACTGCTTGAAGCAGAAAAAGACTAACCCTGTGTTTTCTTACTTTGTTACCATCCCCTCATAGGATAAATAAACTGCAAGATCTGTGCTAATTACATTTTTTAGGTAAATTTTTAAAATTGGATGAAATATTCCTTCAAAATGTTGGATTTTTTCATTGGTTGGCCTGTGGAAACTGAGTACATAAATGCACAGTACACAAATAAAAGCAAGCAGTGTGATATAGCTAGTAATCAGCACAGATTCAGGTGATCATTGTAGTTGAGATTCTCAAAAAAATCAGGCAGCAGCCTGTGTTTAATGAATAAACAAAGCAAAGGGAATTTTGGCCAGATCCTTTAATTTAAATGTCTCTGCTTGCCCTGAATTTTGAAGTAGAGGTAGGGAACTGACAAAGTAGCTATGAGAACAAAGAAGGTGGTTTTTCTGGTACAGTGTTTTGAGCATAATATGGTCTATTTATGACCTGAAGAAGCTGTGGTACCTTACATTGGAAATAGTGGATAATTATCTGACAGACACATTAATTTCTCTTACAGGTACTGTTACCTAAATGAAATCTCTCAGTTTTCAAGCTTTAAGTGTATATATATATATAAAAATAAATTTATTCATGCATTTATGTGTAAGTACATACAGAGAAATATATACACAGAGAGCAAGAAATACATAATCTTAAAATGCAGCCTAATTAAAACCACAAAATTGCACAGGTATGGGGAAATTATTGTTACTGGATTTGACACAATTCCAATATGTGAATGCAAAAAAATAAGGCTGTTCTGAAAAAAATGAAATCAGTGGAACATAAGGTACAATTCCCTCAGTGACATGCTATGGTCATTTGAAACAATTGCAGAAGAATTCAGACAATTGCAGAAGAAACCTTAGTTATAGAAAAACAGTTGCCCACTATTTTAGCCTGCATGCTTCACTGCAGAGTAACCAAACGGCAGTTTTTATATTGTTTCTTCGTTATTTTTCTATATCATCTGTTAAAATTGTGGTCATCTCTGATTTTATTCACTTTTGTACAGTGTCAGAGGCAGAATGCCCTTTACTACAGCATGAGAGTCAAAGATGTTATTTTAACTTTCTTCCTGTACTCTGTCCTCCAAAGGGCTACAGATACAATAGTTTTTATTTACTGTTTCTATTCCATCTTCTAGTTGACCTTTATCACATATCTTCCCATTTAGTACATTAGACTGATATTTCTGGGAGCTGGACCTTGAAACTCTACCATGTTTGAAGCAATTTAGTCTGTACAGCAGCCCCCTTTCCTTTTCTTATTATGCAGAAATCTCTTTGCATTTAATAGGTTCCTGATTACAAATTTCTGTTCATATACGCTTAAAATTCTCAAACATGGAAAAAGAATTTTCTTGTAAAAAATAATTTTTATTACTAATATGGAAATATCATTAAGCTTTATCCACCAAACTCAGTAATAGATATGATGAAGAGTTACAGAAAACTTGTTTGTGCTATTCTGTCAATGAAAAAGTTCTGAAATAGTTGCCAGTATAACTTGTTCTGTGCTAAGGCACTTTTTTATGTGAAAAGGCAATTTAAAGATACCTGTAATGAAAATAGTACTCTAATAAATTACAGAGCTAAATAATTTTCTTGGCTTTGCTTTTTCCTGGTTTGCAAGGCCATAATTGTGACAGTGGGGCAAAAGGTGAAAAGATGACTGGTAGACCAAATGAATACAGCATTAGCTTAAATTAACTGGGTTTTGGGTGAAAATGCAAAAGGCAAAGCAAAAAAAACAACCCCCAAACCCAAACTAGGCAATACCCCTTAATTAAAAGAAATCAGTGAGCGGGCTGACAGTTTTTCTTTAAAAGATACACCCAATTTCAGAAGCTGAGTTTTAGGGCAACTGTTTTGACATATAGCAAGTAGTATGTGCCATAGATTATCTGTGCCCTTTTGTATCACTATGCTTTTCCCTGTTTCTGCTCTGCATTACCCAAGAAAATGCAGAACAGAGCAGCAAATACAGGACACTTTAGTTTAAATTTCCAGTGTTGCTTAAAGTGTAATCTAATATTGGCTTGAATCACACCTATTGGACTTCACACAGAACTGCAGTCTTCACACAGGCCATACTTAAAAAAGACCAGAAAAAAAATAATGTATTCTGGATAATTAGTTTTAACACAAAGATGAATATATACTGCACCAACAATGGACTTACCACACTATTTCTTAATCCATGACAGGCAAATTTTCTGGGAGCTGACATAATGGCATGGATTTCACCAGGTAGATACCAATCCTGTGTTCAGATGAGTGAGAAATAAATCTAAATTGTGAGCCCAGCAAGGAGATAAAACAGTTTTTTTCATATACCTGGTTTTCACTTGATGGAAGTGGTTACCCTCAGTACTAGACAAAATGGAAGATGGAAACTAGATAATAACTAGATAAGGAGTATTTTGAAAAAAATAATAAAAAATAACTATGGAGTCTTAGAGCTGTGTATTTGGCCTTTGTCTGCCTCTTCTGTGAACATGTGGTGGGAAGAGAAGGCTGTAGTGTCAATTTAGTCTCTCACAGGCCTGGTGATAACATCCCTGTGATGGTTCAAAGCTAGTCAGGGAAGTCCCCAGTGTCCCAGTTGAAGCCCCAGAGATCCCACACAGGCATCATAAAAGGCCTAAAGCAGGAAGACTGGGTAGATAAATGCTCCAGCCATCCCTGGTGGTCAGAAGGGTTGACTGGAAACAAGGCATAACATCAGCAAGCTTAACACTGGCATTGGCTATTCTGAGGTCAGGCACCACCTAGCAGTGGTTTTGTGTGACTTCAGAAGTCTGCATGTGCTCCAAGTAGTCATTTTACTCCTGTGGCTCTTGCAGACCCACAGCCTGCTGCTGCAGGGTGCTTCACCTGGCACTGACCTAGCACTTACAGACACCATGAAATGTATTCTTTCCAGTTTTGAATACCATGTTGCAAGAATTTGACCCAAACAGACAGTCTTACCCTTCCAAACACCAGGCAAGTGAGATCTCTTTCTTCTCACCTCTTAGCTGTATGCATGACAGACCTATTTTGAGATATCTTATACTTGAGCTTTATACTCAGGCTATTCAGCTGTGTCAAACAGATATTCCCTGAAAGTAATGTCTGCAGAATCAGGTCCTGTATAGCTTTATTGACTTGAAATGAGGTATTTGTGAGATAAGGTTCAAATGGATTACTGCAATGTGGAAATCTGCACCTAAATGCCAAGAAACCCTGAGCCAGAGCAGAGCACTAGTGATTTTTTGCACATGGACTTCTGTCTGTTTTTACTTTCTTAGCTTTATTTCTGATTAGTCACAATGTTATTACTGCAGAACATTGCAGGTTAATTTACACAACAGTTAGAAGGTAGAACAAAAGAAAAAATTCTCTATTCACGTTAACAGGGCACAAGTCCTGGTGATAGGATGGTGGCCTGATGTCTATAAATACCATCGTGGGGAAAGGTTGAAGGAACTATTCCCTTAAGTTTTTTCTATATCTTATTAAACCTACCTCACAGCTAAATTTTTTAAGCATCTCTTAGTTATTTTAATTAGTACATTTTTATTTTATCTTTTCTACCAGCTACTCAAATTCCTTTTTTCAAACTTTCACAAACATTCACCAGCATATTGCTGTAGTACATTATTACTATGACTTTGCACAGTACTGGAATTTCTACACTAACAGGCACTTTAAGGTCATCAAGAGACAGTGGAAAAATATTTGTAATAATGACAACTGTTCAGTAAATCTTTATATCACATAGCACAGTCCAAGGAGACATCAAAAATATATAATTTCCAGCAATACATTTCTGTGATTTTCTGATTCAAAGTAATTTTCTTCATTATGCTTCTGGTTAAACATTTATCTCATAGATTTCTAAGACAGTGACAGTGCTTTCATTTGTGTCTATATAACGTGAAAATTTAAAAATAAACCTCTTTTTTTTTAAACCAGTAGAAGTTAAAGTTAGTCTTACCGATACTGAAAGTTTGATGAAAAGATAGATTGTAAAATGATCTGTATTTGCCTCTCCTATTCTAATTACTCCTTTGGATAATGGTATATATTTTTTAAAATCTATTTATGTAGGATATCCTACAGGATAAATTCATTGCTGGAGTAAATAATTTTAACACCACTTGTTTCAACAGAGCTGCAAATGAACTGCTCTGTACATTGCCCTTTTAATCCTTCCTTGGAGAATTAGGACCAAAGTGAATATCTTCCCACATATAACTTAGCAATTTAAAAAAAACAACAAAACAACAAAACAAAACAAACAAACAAACAAACAAACAAACAAACAAAAACAAAATGCAAAAAAACCTCCTATTCTCCCCCAGGCTTATTCTGTTTCAGGGTGGGATATTTTTAAATAGATTTTTTTTCACAGCTGCAGCAGCAGGGGACATACTATGTTGCTATTATTGGCTAGTCAGGCGCTGAAGAACTGCAGAAAATGGAACAGACAGCAAAGTTTCAGTCTGAACTCCTAAGAAGGTGTAATCTAAAATATGGTATAAATCCTCCTTCACAGCTTTTTCTGGGGGCCTGATGAGAAGGGAATCTATTCTGGTGACTGTAGTCTCTCTCAGTATGGCTTTCTGTACTGAATTTCCAGACAGGCTGATGAAAGAAAGACGTTGGGAATCTCATTGAGAAGCTTCCTCTTTCTGATTCCTGAGATTAATGTCTGGACACTCTTTTTCTGGAAATTCCTTTAACAGAAAAGTTAAAGTAACTTGTGCTGAACCATGTTGTGAAACCTGTCTAAAAGATTCAAGTAATCAGCAAAGTGAGGCAGCCTTGACCATCATATCAAAGGCAGCTGTCCTGAAGGGTACAGGACTTCAGTCAGTTGCTGGGGTCAGCTTTCTCCTGTTGTGAAAAGAAACGTCGTTTTCATGTAACATTAGGGATCATGCAGTCCATTCATAGTATAACATTTGTATCCTGAAAGCTGACCAACAGGCTGGGAGGGAAAGCTTTCAATCTGCTGAGCTTACGTTACTCTTGCACTGAGGGTGTAAGAAGTTTGGTGGATTTAATTCTAGAAACTGTGTCTTAGATCTTTTTTTTCAGCTGTTGAAGACAGTTGTGAAGAGTTCAGGCCATTTGTGGTGAAGCTTATTTCCTTTGTAGTGGAGCAATGTTCACTACAGACCTCATCAGAACGTTAGATTGTGTAAAGGCTTCACTGAAGTACTGATAGATGCAGGACTTTGGGAACTGTGTGTCAAATGTGCACGTCTTTTGCAGACTTATGCATGCTAATGAGGTCGAGGTTTGGTGTAGAGTGCACAGACCTATCCAAAAGTGATCAATGAAGGCAAGGGTAGTAGAGCACAGGGTAGCCACTAGTAACGTGAGGCCATGACATAAACACACAGAATATCTTAGTAAAAGATGCCAGCTGGTTAAAGCCTGGAATGTAATTTGCAACTTGTTTTGATCAGTGCAAACTCTTTGTTTGGTTACTGTGACCTCTTATTTTGATCACTTCACAAGAAGACAGATACAAAAAATTATCTTTTTACTGGCTCAGGAGATGCTTTTTTGGGGTTACTGCTTCATCAGACTGAGGATGGAAGTCCTGTGCCTTGTTGACAAGAAATCAAAAATGCACTCCCGAACTGAGCTCCAGATCTTGCTGTGTGGAATAAGAGCAGTGCCAGAATGTCCTGGCTGTTGGCACTGTGACGAGGTCTCCAAACCTGATGCTACTGGGCTAAAGTTTAGTTAAAAAAAAAAAATCATATATCATTAGGAAGGGAGAACTCTGGCAATATAAACCTTTGTCAATACAGACTTAGTGAGGGATTCAACAGTTGTATTTTGGGTTATTTTGTATTGAGTGAAGATGAGAAGGTCATGTTGATATTTTGCAAAGTAATAGTACTGCACCCAAACCAATAGAAAAAGTTGGGATACTGTACTTAGTCAAACTCCCCAAACCAAGCAGACATATAGATGTAAAATTTTGGGTTAATTGAAGTAACAAAGTGCACACCTATATGGTCTACACAAATGAACCTTCAACCTCAACTTTGCAGCTCAACCTGGGACCTTCTGGTAAT
>VZTV01022293.1:0-41086 GCA_013400875.1 Anhinga rufa | reverse complement strand
CTAAACAGAGGCATCCTACACTTTCAACTTTTTGCTAAGCAACATGCCACTTCCTAACTTGCTCTTTGAGGTATTTTCAAGAGTCTTCTGGTGGGTGTTGTAGGGTTGTTTTCTTTCCCCCATAATGTCCTGCCCCATTCACCCCATGCCACAGAGAGACCCACACAGGGAACTCACTCATACATGACTCTGACTCATCCCCAAAGCATCGTTCAACAGGTGCTCAAAAATCATAACGCATATCCTGAAAGAGACATTTCTAACCACCCTCGCAGCACAGAGTGCGCCCCAGCCATGACAGCTATAGGTTTGAGCCTCAAATACTATAGCCACTGACAAAGTTGCTTCAGTAAGTCTGGAGCTTTTGTCACCTCCGAGCCACTCAACACCCATGACACAATTTTACTGACAGTATAGGGTATGAATGAACGTTACCACAAATAGATAGCTTCCAGAATAGGAGATGAAGGCTGAAACTTATGAGACAAACCTTGTAGGGAGGAGAAAAAGCAGGTACAGGATTGTAATGAAGATGTGTCCTTCCAGGTTTATGCTGTGATCTCAGCAGTAGTTGATAACTACGGCCTTGCTGCAAAAAATTTAAATCCCTGCTCAAATAAATGGAGTAATAGCAAACACTTATTCAATGGCACTTTGGCACTTAATACAGTTAACTAGTAAAAATAAACTTATCAACTGCATTTTTACTAGGTGTGCAGGTTCCTCAGAAATACAGCTAAGTGGGGAGAGGAAGAGCGGGTAATTATTACCTGGTCTGCACAGTCATACACACTCATTTGTTGTTTCCACTGTGATCTGGGTTTGCTCCCTAGCACGCTCTGTGTGAAGCGGTGTGACAGAAATGACTTACCAGCAAGCAAGACCTCCTTGCTCTTTTATGAATGATCTCTCTCCTTCCTCTTAACCTCTTTGAACAGCAGGGAACCCAGGTTGCTAAATACATGGCCTGCTGTGGTTTGTCACTGGCTGCTGTCAGCCTTTTTTAATGACATGTTTTTACACCCAGCAGAGCTACCACTCTCTTGTAATTTCTAGCAGTGCATTAGCGTCTCATTACACAACGCCCGCCACGGCACTAATTGAAACGCAAAGGACAGAGAGCCCCAGCATTAACTTGGGAGCAGAGGACAGATCCATCGCCCTTTCCCCTTATGGCTGGTTTTAAGCTGGGATGAACTTTCTGGTTGTGATTTAAGGTCAGGCTGGGCTTACAGATGTTCTTTGCTGTACCAGGAAGGACAACTTGAGGCCAGGGATTTCTGGGCAGCTAATGGCCTGTGAAGGAGTGATGGACTGCTGATGGGCACCCAGGTCGATCACTCACAGCGTTGATGGCTGGGCCCTGACGAAGAGGGGCTCCTTGGCAGGTGGATAGGATGGGAGTCTGGGGGGGAGACAGCACTGTGAGGCACAGGAAAGGTCATTTTTGGGGACAGGGTCTGTAAAGTCGGTTTATTTGCTTCCATATTTTACAATCTAATTTCATTGCTCTTGACTGAGGCCTAACTCCCCCACACTGAGCCATGCCAGGGACAGCATGGCTATTTCTAACTCTCATCTCCACTAGCACCATCATTTATTTCACCACCTGCCACCATCTGAAATTGGATTTACATGAGGTTTATGGTGGGCAGTTTCCTTGCTGATGAAGCCCGCACTGAGCAAGGGAACTTCAACATAAAAACCAAAATTTTATCTGAAGCCAGAGCTTGATGCACACAGACCCTTTTCTCCAGGGCTACTGCTCACCTACGTGCCCTGTCTTTTCTCAGAGTCCTGCTGAAGGGCAGCCAGCTTTCCAAAAGGCCACGAGACTCTCACTGTTCAAATCCATCCACGGGCTTTGTATGACCTTGATCAACTCTGCTGCTGCCATAACCACAGGACATAACCAAAAGGGCATTGCCCAAGTGTACTACTCTTAAAGAAAAGCAGCCTACTGACACTGAATTATCACAGGTGGCACCGAAGACATTTGAATTCAACACCACAAACCCCACGTTCTCTATCTAAATAAGCTTTCCTGCCAAACTACTCTTAAAAAGCCAGGGCTACCAGACCTTAAATGCCTTCTTGTTTATGGTTTTTCCAGACTGTGCAGTGTGACAGATTTTGATGTACTCTGAGCTGTTCTTTATAATCTCTTTCTGATTAAATGAGGGGAAAAAAAGAAGTTAGAATTCAAGTAAACCCATTCAGAGAGCAAAACATATCAGCAGTTTGACCATATTTCATTCCAGCTTTGTGAAAATGCAACGATGTCCTGCAAAATAACTTTTCAGCACTACAGAGTCAGAATTAGTCTATGCCAAGACAAATTTCCTTCTTATCAGGCCCTTTCCACAGTAATAGTTTCATTAAAAAAAAAAAAAAGAAGCCTTGAGAAAAACTTGTAGAATTTGCCAGCAATTAAAATGACAACAGGAAATAAAGCAGTTCAAAAATCTGATTTCTCCATTCTCAAGATACAGATAAGCCCCCCAAACCAATAGTCTAATACTTTTCTCACATAAAGCTATCAAAACAGAAATCCTAATCTCCAGTTAAATGAAGGGTTTATAAACCCCCAAAATGAAAGTTTTACTGGAGACAAGTTGATTCTTTTAAATTGCAGTGAATATTTAATTTCAAAGCAAGAAAAACAAAACCAGAAACACTTTGCCAATGTTATAATGTTTTCCATTTTCCCCATTTCTCTTTTGGGAAGAGAAACAAGAACTGCATGATGAATCGACCTGAATGTTTGGGCTGTCCTGGTCCACATCTTCCTCCTCCCCTCCTCCAGACACAAGGACTTTAAGATGCAAAACACTCTCAAAAATCAGTGTTGTTCTAATTGGAAATTTGACCATAAGGCCACAAGCTTGTAATTCATAACAACAGATTTTTGGCATTATCTATTGAACTCACTAAAGCTTAATTTGGTGTCAGTACAAACAGTATTATCCTGCTGAAACAAAGGCAGTTAGATTTAAAAACATGGCAGCGTCTTCTCCTGTCGAAGACACCCCACTCCGTGGCCCATAAACATCCTGCTAGCATGAACCAGACTCTGGAGTAAGAGCAGCCACTCCACACAAACAGCAGAATGGAGGTGACATGTTATTACGGAATAACGGCCTGTAATAAGCCAACTGTGCTATCAGCTCATGGCATTTACCTCAAGCCTACAACAAATTCTCAGACTTCACTGACAGACATGCTGATTTTGATCTCCGAAGACAGATTAGGCTAAAATTCATCCTCCAGCTAGGCAGGTACTCATGATTTGAAAAAAAGATCAAATGTCCACAACTTCCATGGCAGCTCAATGCTGCCAATTGGCAGCTCCGTGGCCAATTACTTCCTTATCTCTTTGTGCCTGATGTCCACTTTAAGTTTGCTGAATTTGGCTTCAAGGTACTGACCCCTGTTCTACCTTTTCCTCACTGCTTTTTTCCCCAGTTATCATCCATCACTGTCCTCAGACTTCTCCTCCTCCTCTGATCCTCTTGCCAGGGCTGACCTCCTGGATTTCACCACAAGAAGGCATCCTCTCTAACCCCAACACTGGGTTTGTGGCCCTTGTCTGAATTTTTGCAAGCAGAGTTGGAGGGTTTTTTTTGTTAAACTGCACACAGATCCATCAACGCATCGCACACCTGTGATGTCTCCTACTCATATGAGCTCTCCAGTCCTTCCCTTTTCATGCACAGGGATGATACTGGCAGCTTTCCCCAGCCCTGTTAAAGGGTTTGGTCCCAGAAACCACCCATAGGCAATTCCCAGTAGATGCCTGGAGGGATGGAGGGTTACAAGCACCATTACATTTACTTAAAAAAAAAAATATTTAAAAAATCTAACATGAAGTGTTCCCCCCTGCCAAGAGCAAGATCCCTCCCTCATTAAAGCTTCCTCAGATCACTCCTCAACAGGGATTAATGGGATCCAAGACCTGACAAGAGCTTCAAAGCACCCTAATATATCTTCCAGTTAACTTAAAGCAGATTTCTCCGCAGAGCCTTCCTCCTCTTCACACATACTTCACAGGGGCTGACACCAGCAGATCCAGCTCCTCACTACAGAGGCCAATGTATTTCTGCTTGGACTTAAGCAGTGCATGAGATCTCAAAGGCACAAATAACCCTCAGATATCACCTCCCACTGGAACTCAATAGCACCTTAATATCACTTTTTATCTTTGTTATTTCCCACATTTTCCACTCCTGCATATTTTCATTGAGTCGGTCTTGAACCCATTTCATGTTTCCCACAGTCAGTCTTAAATCCATTAAATATTTATAACCAAGTGAGATGCTCCCAGAAATACTAAGCCCTTGCAGCTTCCAAAGAAAAAGCTATATTGGAGGGAGGGAAGGGAGGAAGAAATACTTAGCCTTTACTGACCCAAAGGCAGAGCGAACTCAACCCATATCAGACTCCAGAGAAATCCACCAGTGATAGGACACCATCCCCATCAAGGAAACACTACATTTAGTATCCACACCCAGTTAGACACCAGACAACGAAGCCACAACCCCCAAACACTGGATTTAATCCACTCCACTGACAGCTTGCAGGATTTATTATTATTATTATGATTATTATTATGATTATTATTACTTAAATAAGAGTTGGATCATAGAGGAACCACAAACTTGAGACCCTCAGAGCAGCCTCTACTGCAATCAGGGCCTCTCCAGCTCTCACAGGTGGCAACAAAAGCCTCTGGTTAGTAAGGACAGCTTTTTAAAATTATTATTAGCCTCTCTCTCTCTAACAAACTTTAAAACCAAGCAATAACCAATCCCAGGAAAATCTGGCAGATTTGGCAACTCCAATCCTACACATACTGGGTTGTCTACACCCAAGAAGACTTTGGTTTGCTAATAAAACAAGACAGAAGCATTACGGAGCAAGGAAAGCAAAACAAAATCTGTTTGGCAGAAGTAAATGACCACAGCTCATACAAAGCACTCTCAAATGCATTCGTTTGGCACAGTGTTGAAAGAAAACAAAGCTCCAGATTTGGCTGCACTTGCCCCAGTAGTTTACACTAAACATCTAAAATACAGTCTCAGAAGGTGAGCTTTCTACAGATGTAATTTTGTCCCCCAGCCTTGTTAGACATTAGCCATGTGTCCAGTTAAACATAACAGCAGCAAGCCTTAAGCCTTCAAAGCTTCAAGCCTTTAAAAACAATAATGCAAGTAGAAAGTGGTTTGTAATAGGGCCTTATATCTCAAAGCCATCACACACAATAACTGCTTCCACATCATGCTGCCAGTCCTGGCTTTGCTCACCAGGCCTAGATGGATTACAGGAAAGAAACCCCCAACTCTCCTCAAGAACATTTACTGCCCTCCTGCAGCTGTGACAGCATTCAAGGACCTCTTCAGCTGCAGATGCAGCCAGCCAAAACAAGCAGAGCTTGAGATAACCACTGCAGAGGACAGAGGTGTTCTGCTGGGTTTTCTCTCCCAGGATAAAACAGCCTGGATGTACCAGTAGGTTTGCAAACTTCAGGATCATAAGAAGCCCATAACACCGGAATCTTACTTGGCACCAGCAGTAAGTTTTAGTCAGATCAGACCGCTCGCTGCCCTTGGTCACAAGCCACAATACTGAGATACTGCAAACAGTCAGGGCTGACCAACCCAGTGTTTTCCAGCATTGTTAACCTAAAACACCTTGGCTCACCACAGCTGTGACATGGACTGGTCATGAGCCTTTATTTCCCTGCCAACCCCATGTGGCTAGTGATAACTGAGTTTAGGTGGCTGCCGTCAAGCTGTAGATAGTGCCATTGCCTTCCAGCTCTTGCTTGGTTATATGAACTCAAAACTACCAAGGGAATGAAACACCCTACAATGCAGTCTAATAAATTTTGTTACAGCGTTACTGCATAAAGGAGATGCATCCAACACACGCAGGGGGGTTCTGTTCTAGAAGAGCTCAGTGTTTGAGGAGAGAAGGTGAAAAAAGGCTTAAAAAACAAAATCCAGCATTGCTGGTTAGAAAAGCCCTAATACAAGTGCATAAAGCAGGGCCTAGAGGCTAGTACTGTAATGAATTTAGCTACTCTCCCTGCATAGTCTCATTGGTTTTCATGTACAGTCACCTCCAGGTTCCCAACACCCTTACCTAGAAAGTTAAAAAAAAAAAGTTTTGTCACTGCTACAGGTGTAGAAAGCACAACTCAATGGAATTTTTTTAGTTAGACTGCAAAAGTTCTATTCCTGTCCAGCAACACTGGCCAGCATCTCGCCCTGCACTGACACAGCCAGTGATGACCCTGCTCCGACACTGGCTGGCACACAGCAATTCCTTCCAGCCTCGCACGACAATTACTCTGTTTTGTGAAGCTGCTTTCATGCTGCTTCACACGAGTAAGCAGGCGGTCGGGCAGCCCAGTCAGCCACTGCGGCGAGGTGCGAGAGGCAGGCTTGTGGAGGGAGTGCTGCAGGGGCGGCAGGTGTCTCTTGAGATTCCACACAATCCCTCACCAGGGACCCCTAATCCTGTCAGAGTCAATTTGTTGTCTTTTTTCCACAGTGCTTAAGTACCAAGAGAGAATTGCTTTATCACGGGAAATGCTTCCTCTCCAAAGCTGTTCACTTATTTCCGTATGTGTTGTGTAGGCGTAAAATATGTGCAGGAGTGATTTACGGGGAAGGGAGGTAGAGAAAGGGAAGAACAATGCAGGGACTGGTCCAGCTCATCTCCATCACAATGCACGACTGCTCCTTACAGATCCTGGTAATGGTCCATGCCATTTGGTTTCTCCCACTATAGGGGACTATAGATCGTAAAGATGCTCTTGAGCATAATGTTGATGTTAATTCCTCTTCCTATTCCTCTGTCAAGGAGTAGCATGTGTGTAGAGAGGAAGCTCAGCCCAACTGCCACAACTCAGACCACAAGGATTAACTTTCTCTCTCTGCAATGCTGATTCATGGTACAAATTTGGTCATCTTGCAGGTGGCTTGATTTCTAGAACCAACTGTTTCCAAAAAACAGGTCACTAACATCTCGCAGCAAACTTATTGATCTATAATACGGCTGCAAGAACGTTTACATACCATCTCTCGTAGCAGAGTTACGATGCTTCAGCTACTGATGCTAAGACTTTTGCAATCCCTGCAGAAAAAGGAACATATTGATCTCATCGCCATCATTACAACTTGTGATGCCCCTTCTCATGTTGATGTTTGGTATGCAGTGCTGTTAGTTACAATAGTATTTGATGAAATTCTTCCAGCTTCAGGCTGAATTTCTTCTCAAAACCAGAAACAGAGAAAAAAGAGTCACACCAGAAGAACCAGATGAGTTTCCTAACCACTGGGCTGGTGGCTATTCTGGGTGGTCTCTTGCACTCTTCCATGAAAAGTACTTAAAAGTTTGAGCGTTAAAAGCAGATGTCATAACTTTGGAAAGTGTTGAGAAAAGCATACCTCATTTCCCAATATGGTCTGCTGGGTCTTCAAGTCCACCAGGAGTCTTATGAGAGTTTATGAGGCTCAGCATTTGTGAAAATCAAGTTTCAGCCTGGATATCTAAGAAAAGCCCCAAACTGGACAAGCACTTGAAAATCTGGGGTAGACAGACATCCCCTCCACAGCACAGGAGGCATCTGGTAGAACTTGCTTTCTCGTAATTCAGTATTGCTCTTAGTTTTCTTACATAGCCCATACTAATTTACAAATGGTTTTGTACTGACTTGGAGGGATTTATCAGCCACTGCATAGTTGAGCTGATAAAACTTCTTCTCTTAAAGCATCATAGAATCATAGAAAGTCCTGAGTTGGAAGGGACCCACAAGGATCACTGAGTCCCACTCCTGTCCCTGCACAGGGCAACCCCAAAATTCACACCATGTGTCTGAGGGCGTTGTCCAAGTGCTTCTTGAATAGTGTCAGGCTTGGCGCCGTGACTGCCTCCCTGGGGAGCCTGTTCCAGTGCTCCACCACCCTCTGGGTGAAGAACCTTTTCCTGATATCCAGCCTAAACCTCCCCTGGCACATCTTCCTGCCATTCCCTCGGGTCCTATCATTGGTGACCAAAGCGCCTGCCTCACCTTCTCCCCTTGTGAGGAAGCTGTAGACCGCAATGAGGTCTGCCCTCAGGCTCCTCTTCTCCAGGCTGAATAAACCAAGTGACTTTAGCTGCTCAATCACATCAAATCTGAACAAATGACTTGAGAGCTAGTACCATTTCTGTAAAGAGACAGTTGTAAAATTGTCTGGAGAAGAATGAACTTTCTACATGCTAGTATGGTAAAATTTACCCTCTGGTAAATTAAAAAATGATTGAAAATGACATAGAGTCATGGGTGGTCCAGCTGCCCCATGGCCTCATGTGGTCAACAGACCCAGTCTTTAGTAAGAACGACACTGGCTACGACATCCTAGAGGAATTCAAATTTGCACAAAGTATTTTATAAATTCCCAAACAGTGTTAGAAATGAGCACAAGGCTTGTCTTCACTCTCCAGCTTCTCCATTAACATCCCCAGTACATTGTTAAACTGGCACTTTAACCTGCCTGGAGGCTGAGGAATATCTGGAATATTCCTGACTCCTCCCTATTCAAAATATAAATCAGAGGCTCTTGGTTACCACCCTGAAATATCCAGAGGAATTTCTTTAATAAGCTTAAGTAAATAATAGTTTTCCCACTGAAAATTTAATATATGGAAAATCTAGACCACTCTGCCATGAACAGAAAGAAGGAAATAAAATAAAGCCCAACCATTCAGTGGGAGATACCTTGTTACAATAAGAAAGAAGAAGAATATTGTCAGTAATTGATGATTTAGAACATATCTAAGTAAGAGATTCCAGGACTGGGCATGGATTCACTTCCAACATTATGGAAATCACAAGGAGAAACAGTGCTTCTTTCAACATAATTATCGTGAATTTGTTATTGTGTTCACTTCAGACTCTTTCAATCATATTTTTCCTCTAGGCAGGCTAAAACCCCATTTTTTTTCATATCCCACTTCAGGATCCCTCCTCCTCTGTGGTGCAACCTGCCATTCCTTGCTTCTGAAATGAAGCAAGCAGTTGTTCTGCGATGTTTTGTCTCTCTCAGTAATGGTGTTGTAATTAAGGAGAAATAACCCCCGGGGCAAAAGAAGATATTAGTTGCTCTGGTATCTTTACCGGCAGAATAATTGGCTGCACTGTAAACCTGACTTGCCTTGATTTTGCTATCGGTCCCTACTGTGGCAGGTTACAATTACTTTCTCCCTCTCCCTCTCTCTGTCCTTTTGTCCTGCACTTTCCTTCCACCTGGGCTCCTGCCTTGACCCCTTCCTACTGAAGTTTGATTTAAAGCCGAAAAAATTCACTCTTTCCTTCATCTTGCCTCCTCTCTTACTGCATCATATAACAAAATACCAGGTGATAAGGGATTTTAAGAGGGAGAGGCAATGGCCAGAAGAAGGGGAGATGTCTGGGCCAGTCTGGCAGGCTGAGGTTGAGCAGATGTTGGGAAAAGGAGAAAGATGGGCAAAACAGCACCATTTCTACATCTACAGTGCCCTTTTCCCTTCCATCAGAGCATCACAAAGACACCGACTGGCCAAAGGTCCAAAAAGAAAGCAAGCCCCAGCAGTGTAACTTAGATAATCAAGGATATATGAAGAAAGCTGGTATGACCTGACAAGGGAAACCCACCAGTGGCACAGCTAGATGAATTTATGATGGCAAATGAAGTAGCAATGGCATGGTGTGCCAAGGGGAGAGGAAGAAAGGACAGTGCCACAGAAGCAGAAGGATAAACCATGGGAAAGCTGAACAACAGTGACATGACTTAACGCAATGAAGGCCCTTCCAGAGGGCAATTAGGCATTGTAAGAGGAAACACCCTAGCCTACTTCCAAACTTCTCATCTCCTCCACTTATGGGTTACACCCACCTGCATTCCTAACTAGCATGGGGCTTGCATTGTTTTAACTTGGAGGTAGGTGAGAAAGAGGATTTTAGAGCTGGAGCTGAGCAGCAGCCAAGTTCAGGGTGTCATTTGCCTGTTGGACCCTGATAACGACAAGCTAAGCCTCTGAAGCACAGCTGCAGCAATCAGCTTGGCTGACATTGTACTCAATGTATGTGCAGCAGGACTCGTGTCACTGAGCTCCTTGGTTGTTTTTAGTATCACTGAGTCTTTCAGGGCAGGGAAGGTGTCTTTTCTGTGAGCAAAAAAGAAAAAATTAAAATGTGCACATGGGTTTGTTCCCCACAGCTGAAAACAGGAATCTGTGGGAGGAAAGAGAAGAGGTTTCAGTTCTAGTTCTGGCTCTGAAGGGGGGCTCAGGTTTCAGAGCTGCCAAGTGAGCAAACCCAAGTCCCATGTCCCTACAACCTGAATGCATGCAAAACTGGTTTTGAAATGGAAGGCTGCAGAAAAAGGAAAAAGAGGCCAAATTTGTATCACTCCATTGAGCCCAGCAGAGGAAAGCAGGAGTGGATACTGCTGTACTCTGTGACCTGTATTTTCCATGTCCTTTTATTTATTAACAGCCTGCCAAAAATAAATCCTCAGCCGGCTTTGCTGCAGAGCAGCAACATGGGCCCTTTGAAACTTGCCTGCATTTTGGATGCACCAGTACAGCAAACAAACACACTCCCAGAGACAGGACTGGAGGTGGGCAAGTCAGTAACCACCATGGTGTGGCCCATGCCTGAAATCTCCATAGGACATATCTGAGGAAACTTTTCTAGGAGAGGAGATACCATGGGGGCTGACTTTATCTTACAGAAGAGAGTAATTTTGTGGATTAAGCACAGCCTCTGCAAGAATTATGTTCCTTGCATATACATTTTTTATTTCTCTCAAGGTAGACTCACTCAATCCTCCTCCCCAGATACATCAACCTCCTGTATTTACTTTCTGAAGTACAGAATGGAAGTATATCAAGGCTCCTGAAATGGATAACAGCAGTCTGTGCTCACCCGGATTTACTTTCAATCCAGAGTGAAAACAAGCAGCTCACTACAGCAATTCATGGTGTCCCAGAGCTTTAGGTTCACCCTTGTGAATAGGCTGAGATTCTGGCCCTGCAGACAAGAGGAACACTATCAATGAAGCTATATAAAGACTGAGGCGCTGTGCGTGCTGTAAATAGGTACCATTTACTCAGTTCTCCTTGTCAGTGTATCTAAACAGTGGCCTGCTGTCAAACAGGAATATTTGGTATCTTTAATTAAGATCAGCATTTTTCAAAATAACGGGATCAATACCTGGCCCAGCTGACAGAAGAAGGCAGAAGACTGAGCCCTGACCATGGCAGCAAGACAGTCACTCAAGAATGTGGCCTTTGCAGGCACACCAAAGCAGCTAGACAAGGCCCAGGAGCAATGAACCAAAAATGAGTGGTTACCTAAAGCAACGAAGGGAGGCAGAAAGAAAGACTGGAAGAGCAAGTTTCTCAGTTTCTCTCTAATCACTTTCTGCCTCTCAGGTGGTATGATCACCTCACACCTATGGGAAATGGGAAAGAAATATTGCTTTTTCCAGCAGCTCTACCTGTCTACGTCAGATGACTCACAGACCCCTCGGCAGGGGAAAAATCTTGTCAAGTTGGGACAACGTGTTACTCACTGGTGTTGCTATCCACAGCTCTCATCCCTGTGCTTGAAGACCTCAGCCACTCCTTGGCATGCAGCATGCCCTTGGGTGGGTGATACAGTCAGGGTTCCCTTAGGTTGAAACACAAAGTATATTTTTAGTACATTGCGAATGATCTGTAGACATTTAGCACTTTCCGTGGTGCTCAGACCCACTCAGGCAGGGAACAGAGTCACCAGCAGACTCTGCTGTAGCTGTGAGAGGTGGGTGGTAACACAGTTAAAGTCTGTTTTAGTCCCAGGGAGTGAGCAATGCCCAAGTATACCTTCCAGGTCATTACGATAGCCTAATTTCCTTGCACGTTTCATGTGGGTGAGGTCACCTTGCTATTCTCCTCTGGTGTTGTCCAACTCTCGAACTGAGGAAGGAAATTACAACACAAAACTCAAGTCGGGGGATTTTTTGAAGAACTTGAAGTAGCACATAATAAAAATGCTAATAATATGTCGCAATCCACTTCTCCTCCAGTCAGATGGTTTTGCACCACAGGAAGCTGTTGCAGATGCCCTGCAACCTGGTTAGTGTAATATCTGGGCATGAGAAGACATCCCAGAACAAACTGTTCTGCTCTGACTTCCCTAAAAGCCAATCAACACTGAAACCTCTTTTCTTTTGGTCTGAGACAATTTAATAATTCAAACAGCGTCGTTACATTTTCATCTGTTTCTGATTTCCCTTTACTAGTCCTCGGTGATGTGAGGTGTAGGAATCAGGGTGAAGAACAAACCCAGACCAGTGGACAGACCTGATCCCACTTTTTTAAACAACTCCCTATCCTCGACACATTGCTCCCTACAGTAGCTGCGACAAGAGACTGGCGACTGGTACGAATGACCTTCAAAAGGATTAGCCAGAGATGTGTGACTGCCAGTGAATAACTCTATTCATTTATTATGCGTGATGAACAGTAAATCATTCTAGTAAGATACTTTTCCATTCATTTGTTGCTTAAGAATTATTAGCAGCAAATAGCTCTTAGAAGCTTTTCCAGTGGAGCTGAGCAAAACACACACAGGGAGAGCCAAAAACTTTGTCCCATTCACTTGTGGTCAGCTCACATCAATAGAGTTGGCCAAATGTTGGGAAAAATGGTGTGTGAGCACGTATCTGTGTGAGCATAGACAGATGTCCTTTCATCCTAACTCTTATATCTTCTGGTCTCCTGACCATGCCCATGCTACTACTGGAAACATTTGCCTAGTTTTTTGTTCAGATGGAGCAATGGCTACTGTCTGAACAAAAGTTCCTGTAATATAACTATGTATAAAATGGAGCATTTCCCTTATCCAGATGGACAGCCAATGGAAGCCAGTGCTAGGATTACCTCTACATCTATCTAATACTGTGGACACCAATTACATCAAAACTAGCAGGCTTAAGCTGCTGCTTAACAAAAGGAACTGTCATTTCCACTCACCCACAGGTGTAAATACCATACCAGAGTTAAAAAGAAAGAAACCAGGGATCATGAATCAAGGTGTAGATCAACATCCCATGTTGTGTCCCCTCCTGCCCCACCCCGGATATATTAGATATTCCTGTGTCGTGCTCACCAGTGTGGTCCAAATGCACGAAATGGCTGGAGCATGGCTAAACTGGATGCTACTTGGCCAAGAGGACTGAGGACCAGTGTGTCCCAATACTGCTGCATAGGATGCTTCCCTTACATGTTCTGAGAAGCCTGCTCAAGTCCTTCCCATCTGATTTGCAGCAGAAGCTTGCCTTCACAGACTAAGAGAACCTATGACTTGGCTGCAGAAAAGGTGACTCTTGTGTTAAGGAGGCATGATGGCCTAGCAGCTATTCTACCAGGCATAACTTAGGAGACCTTGCTTATCTTACCTCTTATCCTACAACCTTGAGAAACTCCATCTATCCACCTGTTCCCACTCAACTTCACCATTACTTCTATTTTATTTTTTAGGCAGTGACTGCTTACAGGTTCATCCCAAAGGGACTCTTCTCTCTCTCTGTAGGCATGACTGAAATTCAAATAATAGCAAATGAATTTCTCTTTTCAACTACACTTCAAAGTCAAAAGAGGTCATGTGTACATGGACACAAATGGAAAACCAGTGGGGCTATTTGCTTCAGACGATAATGCTGTATTTCACAGCCCCAGCCTCCAGCAGCAAAATTGTTGGCATTTTCTCAACATCATATGACTCCTGAGTAGTGAGGACTCAGTGCATCTCCACTTGGATTTAACAAAATAATTAACTGTTATTCGGCACACAGAGAAAGTCACAAGATTGCAAAGAGCAGTGCTAAGAATGAAGCTACATGGAAGAAGAAGAGAAGCTCTGAGCTGTTGATTAACTACCCATATAGCTAGGGCACTGGCTGTGGCATTGTATCATTTTCTGTCTATTCACAGCCGCTTTTGGCCAGTAAGAACTGATATGAAGCACAGGCTCCAGATTAGCTCATGTTCATGCAGAGCTAACAATTACCTTTGGCTTTGACTGTTGCAGGGAACTCCACAGCTTCCTTCCCAGTCTGCACTCATATTTTCCAACCCTCAAAAATGTCATGCATCCAGAGAAATAAATTCACAGTGGGAAGGAGTAGGGAGAAATCTCTCATCTTTCATAGGTCGGAGGGCTTTCTCAGAGTAACAGCAATTTTCATAATTTACATCTTTTCTCCACATAACCTTACCATCTTTCCCCCTTTCTTCCTGAAAACTATACTGCGCAGTTCTTTTCCCAACAGCCATAATGTTTATAAATCATTCATGAGAGGTAGCTATAAGGAATCACTAGCATTTCATCTTTAAAAAGGGCTTATAACGTTATCCCTTCAAATGCACAGTGGATTCGGGGCTCCATCGACAGGGCTCCAAGTTGCACTGTGCCCTTTCCACGTGGCAGCCCTCAAGACCACCAAACCTCCATGAAGACTACTCCTTCGCAAAGATAACCAGCGATAACCATAGTTTTTTTTTCTGCTGGGTCCTCCCACACAGCACTAACTAGTAATTCCCGCTGACAACAATCAGACTTCTCATGTGAGCAGTAACACATTAATTTGAGAGAAAAAGGATAGTTAGTCATTCAAATAAGGAGCAGCCACAGCCTTCTAATTAAGGAGGCAGTTTGTTTTCTTTGCACAGTTTCCTGAGCAGACAGATATCTCAGAGACTAACAACTGGTCTTATCTACAGTTCAGCACTGGAAAGGCACAAGAAAAATGCATACCAGTCTGGACACTAAAACAAAGAAATCTGGCTTTATGTGCAGAATAACCACAAATGGTACATGATTGATTGATTACACATCGTCATATAACAAGCCCGCAGCTAATGAAGCATAATGCTGAATAGACGAACATGAAATGAACTCCATTAAATAGCCTATACTAAACATTTTGTTCCAAAGAAGTTTTCTAGACTCTTTTAAAAGCAAAAAAATCATGGTAGTATTTAATACCTGGACTGTTACAACATAATTAATGAGCTCTTAAAAACTTAACAACAACTGTTGCAATAAAAAGGAAAAAAGTAGTTGGGCCAAGCGAGTCTCATTGTCCTGAGCAGACAGGACTCCCTTGTCCCAAAATAACCCCAGGCACTTCCTTCTTTGCAAGATGAACTATGCAAAGCTGTACAAGACCATCCCACCCCAGCTATGTCAGAAGCTCCCTCCCGGGGCAGGGAGAGCACTGCCAGTGAGGTGGAGGCTCTAGCTCCAGCCTCCTCTCAGCTGATTTCCACCTCACTGGGGACAACACAAACAGCCACAGCCACTTCCAAGCAGCTGAAGTAAATGGCTCAGCTGGGAAACCCATCCACTTCAAAACCTGGCAAAGAGTTAAATGCAGCAGTACAGAACACAGTGCACGGAGGAGACAGGCAGCACCGAATCTGCGGTGTTAACCGGTCTGCGGAAGATGGGCCACATCCCACAGACTCCAGGAGCACCTGGTCTGTGCCAAGCCATGCAGGTTTACTTTAGCTGGAAACCCAAGCAGCAGCTGTCTACTGTCCTCTCTAGGATACTGTATGCTACTTTTGCCTCTGTGTTACCAGCAATGATAATTTCCATGGATCATTTTCCCTCTTTGCACAAAAGTACAATTTCCTCAATATCAGTCAATTGCTTTTCAATCCCGAGACATGCAATCACAAATTTCTGAAGGTAGGCAAACCATCAAATCTGAAAAAAACACTACCTTCTTTTTAAGCACTGACAGACTCCAAGGATCATGTTAACACTGAAGCAAGAACTCTCATGGACGTATTACACAAGTGAAAAAGAAAAATCAAAGTATTTTCTTCTTCTGCAGCATCTCACATCCTGATGTATCAAAGCACTTTACAACCCAGTGATCTTTCTGGTGCACCTACGGGGTTTGCAAATATTATGCCCTTCTGAGAGATGGAAAAGCTGAGAAATGCAAAGATGATGTTTCTACCTATTAGAAATGACTTCCCTCAACCACTATGAGTGAATATGTTATTCTGAGTCTTGAAACGGAAAGTGTGAAGAAACGTTCACCAGAGCTCTAATTTTCCACAGATAAGGTAAAAATGCTTCAAACAGCTGAGCTTTATGATACCTTTAAAGAAATGATGGCACTCCCACAAACACATTCACAGGATTAGGCATTTCAAGCAGAGGCACCTTTTTTGTTTTCCTTTAAAAAATGTTCCCTGTGATGTTTTTTTCGTTGTTTATGTTGGAGCTGGAGTGACTATTTTTGCAGGTGCTCAAATGGCAAATACCTCCCTTGACTCTCCCAAATTTTGAAAATCTCAGTAATAATTACAAAGGATAGAATGAAAGAAGGGAGTTAATTTTCTTTCTCCAGCCAGTGAGAATCTCTAAGATAGATATGCGTGACATATGCTCCCAGCTGCAAATGGGCAGTTGGACCTCCAAGGACTCCAGCCTGCCAACTTCATTTTGTACTTCCAGCTTCCTGCCACGTCACCAGCACCCTCTTTTGCCCCCAGAAGACAATTGCCCACCTTCATCCCTTTGAAATTAGCTAGTGTAGAAGGAAATAAATTAAAACGTGAAAACTTTGACATGTGATTGGCATAAATCCATTCATCCGCCTCTAGTAGCTGCTCTTGGAAAGAACAGCGGTGTCAAAGAAATAACTGCTTTCAGAGGATCTCTGTTCCTTCCAGATTGCATGGACCATGCTGAGGTAAACATCTACATTTCTGCATGTCACCATCAGACCTGATAAAACTCATTCTCATGGAAAGCCTTCTCTATCATAAAATGGTGGAGGCTAGTAAAACATTTCTGTTTCTTTGGAGTTCCTCTACATTTCGGTTTTGATAGGACTAGTCTGTCAGTGCATTCTTCCCATTATTACCATCAATAAAAGAGCAGAAGATCATTATCTTCCAGTAACTGTGCTGACTCTGTAATTATAGGTTGTGGTGGCTCAATGTGATCGGAAGTCACTCTGGAAATCTTGCGTGACCTTTCACGTTCATATTATAAAGAACATCACCACTGCTTGCCTCCATTTATGCTGATCACATCATAGAGCAGCATTTCCACCAGAGAGGGCCGTTAGAAATAAAGAAGGCATACAGAAAGAAAGGAAGGAGAAAGTGTGTTTGCATACACATAATTTCTAGGGAATCTTCTATTAACCCAAAGAAGACAATGCTGAGGATCAGAAACAGAGCAGAAAAGTAAATTTCTACTAAAATTTACAATACCTATTTACCATGGCCCACCTGAAATAATTTCAGCTACATTTTTAACTGTAGGAGCCAAGTTAAAATACTTTGGCTGGACTGGCTTTTAGGAGCTTATGAATTAAATTGAGAACAAATGCTTTAGCAGAGGTTTTCTGGCATCAAAGAACTAGCTGCAATAAGCTTTCTTGGACTAAGCTGAATTATTAATGTTGATTATATAAGAGTACCATTCACCTTTCAAATGCTGAGGGTAATTAGGAATCGCTCAGCACAATAGCTGGGGAGAAATCACTCGAACAACTTTCTTATGCAGCTCCTTTGAAGGAAAAAGAAAATTAAAAGCCTGCAAGAAAGGCTGCTCTGCTAATACGCATGCTTTCGGCAGATTTCAAAAAGACAAAAAAAAAAAAGATTATTATTTTCTTGCAAATTACATTTGTAGTTAAACATTCGCTTTTGAAATGGGATGTTTTCAGCACTACAGCATTAGAAGGGAAATGGAGACGTTGCTCTGAATGCTTAACGATATACTGAGCTGCTTGCTCTTAATAAAATCTCATTTCATTAACATCATTCTGCTGAGGAAGATGTGTTGAGTAACGCTGGAGAGCCACTGAACCAACACCACAGTATTACATCATCATTATTAAATATTCTTCTTTGTGCATTCACAGCATGTTTCCGTGCATTTGATGCATGAGAAGTGAAAACAGCAGTGAGCTAAAGCACCTCAGTGTTCCCTTCAGTGTTAATCAAGCTTCCAGGATGTTAAATGCCTGCAGGGTTACATCCCTGACCCAGCCATAACACTGCCACCAAACTTTATCTCATGCAGGCAGGAGGTATCACCGAGCACCTGATGTGGGGAACTCATGCAGCACAGTAGCGCACAGGGCAATTAAAGGCTGATTTTAGGTACGCTCATTTTACAGACAACGTTTCTCTTAATCTCTGAAAAATTAAAAAGGATAGCAATAAAATGCATGAATTAAAGAACTGCTTGCCTTTAAAACAGCCCTGAATGATCAGTGCCTCGAATAAAATGGAAGCCGGGGCCTGACGCTGTGCCTGCTGCTGACGCTGAGCCTGCCTCACCCTGCTGGTGGAGCTGGCAAAGCCAGACGGGCTCATCACTGGGATGGATTTTGGGAACCCAAAAAGCCATCCCCACACCTCCTACCCACAATCTTACATCTCCCTGTTTTTTTCCCAGCCCCTGCACCTTTCTCCCCTCACTACCCAATTCCCCTTTCTCTTCTGATTCAGCTCAGCTTAGCTGAGCTCTGCTCTAACAGCCCCACCTTAGTCTCTCCCTCTGCCTCCCAACATCTCTCTTCCTTCTCACCCCAGTCACTTTGTGATTGTTTTGAACATCAGGAGAGCACATTACCCATCTGCCTGGCAACACCAAGAAAGTTGTCCCAGGTATGAAGAGAAACTGAAAACCTTTGAAGAACTTGGGGATAATATGCAGTGTCCTGCATCTCCGTGCACCAGGGGGAATCTCCTGCCAAAAACTACTTTTTGGCTTTTTCTCTGTTTCTTGCCATCAGTGTTTCATAGCCGTTTCTGCTTCTTTTCCTTATTTTGCTGTTCTGACTCTTACTTCTCTCTCTCCTTCAAGTACATCCCAGACCAAAACCCAGCAAAGCCTTCTTCCTGAAGGGCATCATCTTTGGTTTTGATTCTGGCACCGTCCTGTGCATCTTCTTGCTTGATGATCTCCACCACCTGCCTCCTGCTACAGAGAGTTTGTATGGGTTCTTGCAACTACCTTCACCGCAGGGCAGAGGCTGCCTTACCATGGTGGGCAATGTTCAACCCAGCTGGCATCAGTGGTCCTGGAGAAGAAGCAACCTCTCAATTTCAAAAGGGAGAAAAATAAATCAAAGGTTTGTGAGACATCTATTTTATATACATTTTCTTACTGCATTTGGGGGGCATTTTTTTTGACAAAGAGCCTTGTCGTCAAGTAGAGATCAGTTTGCAGTTGGTATAGTGTAGGGAAGCCTGAGCCAGTCAGCTCTGCTTCATTCATCCAACTCCCCCAGGGTGCAGGGAAAGGAAGAGGTCTCCCAACTACCTCCAGAACAAGGGTGCAGAAGTGATAGATAGCCTGTAGGAAGGGGAGAAAGGAGGAGGGTAGCCTTGTTTTACATTTTTAGGAGGCCTTGTTTTAATTTTTTTAATTTAGACATTCTTTAGGGAAAAAGGAGCGAGGCACAGTATATGTGGACACTCTCCTGTTTCCCCTGCCTTTACAAAATTCTGCTTCTTCAGGCAATTGTTTCTGCCAGGAAAGTCAGCACACTGAGCACAGGGTCTCTAGATGGGTTAAAATCTGAATGTAGCTCCTGTTGCTGCCAGTCATGCCTTGTCAGAAGGGTTACACATACAGTAACTGATCCCTCAGGACTTCATCTTTTGGCTCCTTCACCAGCAGACCAGCGAGACACATAATACACACTTGCCATGTGATACTTTGACAAATCTTTTGCTATCTACATCTTCATAGGCTTCACCTCAGCCACTTGGGCTCATGTGTGTGATAGTGATATGTTACAGGCTCTCCTGCAGCAAATGTACGACCTCCCTGCAAATCAGTGGGATCTGAGCAATGTAGCACTGTCCATTTCCCTCCAATACAAACCAAATACTCCTGTTTCCTTCAAAAGGTAAAAAAGCACATTTGCACTTACCAGGTCTGTGCCACCTGAGAGGGGCAGACCAGGACTTAGGACAAAACTCTAGACTTCAGTCACACTGGAGAAACAGAGGCTTCACTGCAACCCTGATTTGGGGATTCTTCCATGTCTTTAATGAGCCAACCTGAAATCCCCATTCAAACTACTTCTGAATCCCAAGGTAGTTCATTCTCCCTCTGGTTAGAAAGGAAGGAATTTAGGATTTTTGGGAACATGGGAAGGGTTTTGCTTGTCTATAGAAAAAGCAAGCAAGCAAACAAATTAATGCAGTCATAGTCTTCAGAAGATCATATAGAATATGAGATTAATAAAAGGAAAGTAGAAAAGCAGGACTCCACAAGGGCACCTAGGCTGGCAGTCAGTGCTGAAACAGGCCCAGAAAGGCTGTCTGTCCTTTCTGCAGCAGCAGCCTTGAGCAGACATGCAGCACACAGAAAGCAGCAGCCTGGTTATTAGGCAGTTAAGCCAGTCTCACATATAGAGCCAGAATATGCAGCTCAGCCCAAGCTCCTTGTTAACTTGAACTTCATTGCAGGACCAAGGACACATAACCTAGCTGATGATGTTGCTGCTTTCGTAGTGATGTCCTTGTGATATGACTAGCTTACCCTAGTAGATAATAAATTAGGGGACATGCTAACCGAGTACATGCATACAGTGAATAACTTCACGCTTGCTAACATCAGTGATGGCTCTGCCAGGTTAGCAATGCCTTCGCTGTGGAAGCTGACTGAAGTAATACCATTTATTGCAGGGCAGGCAAAACATGCAAGCTAAGTTCTCCCAGCTTTTATAGCACAAGATCACCTACAAGGAGCAAGTTTCACTTTCCTTAGTATGCCATACAAATGTATTACCTTCCTTGGGGGAACACTCAGGCCGATGTCATCAAGCAGAGAAAAGTCATGAGGAAGGGCACAGCTCCAGGTGTCTGCTCTACCAGGGCAGCTGGGGAACACCCTGCCCACATTACAAAACCAGCCTTTCTAATCTGTCTCATCCTCCCCTAGGTGCACTGGAAATTGCAACTGCACAGGGAAAGGATGGTGTGGCCCCTTAATTCATCAGTTTATCTTGTAAGCATTTTCCACTGGTTCATTTTAAAATGTTACTTTCTATAGAAGAACTAATACAGGTGGGAATATAGTGTCTCTGGTCCTATCCACTCTCAAAATGCTATTGAAAATTTTGGCCCCAGATGCTATGACGCAGGTGAGATGCATGCATGGTGCAGCTCTGGGTACCCACCCAGGCTTCATGGGAAGAGGGGAGGCAGCGAGCCCTGGTGCCACTTCCAGATGGCAGAAGCAGAACTGCCCGAGGCTGGGCTCCAAATGGCACATCCCTGTGATACGTCTCCAGGGGTCAGCTTCTTTTAAAAGGGGATGAGGTAATAAAAGTGCCCATATTCACATTGCTTAAGCACTCAGATAAGCCAGTTTGGAGTATGGGATATCCAATTTCTTGTTTCTTTGCAAACATTTTGAATACGTCAGAGATGCTACACAACCCAGCAATAATTTGGAAACTGAGGCACAGGGCACTTACGCAACCAAACAGACTGGCAAGCAGCTTAACAGCCAGCAACAACTCCAAGCTTCCACCAAGCAACTTAGAAGAGCAATCAAAACCAACATTACCCAGAGCCAAACACCAAACAGCCCTAAAAAATAAAAAAAGAAAGAACAAAGCATGCCACAAGCAGCAGGCAACCTTGTTCCATTTAACAAATCTCTTAAAAATGCCATTAGATGGGAAATTACAAGACAAACCAAAACATCCTTGTGAATTATTCCACTGTCAGTAAAGGCCAAATATAAAGGAAAACATGCAGGTTAGAAAAACAGGGATCAGCTGTACTAGTGCCATTATGCCTCTTACTTCACTATGGCAGAGCAAAGAATATTCCCTTAATGTTCACACGGTTACTGGAATATGCCAAGCACCTGCTGAATGCCAGGCATGATCTGTGATGCCTCAAATGCAGCCGTGGACCCTGTGCTCCCTCTCCATCTCAGCCCTTGAAGGCGACGCAGTACTGCCCCATCAGCCTGTCCCTGCAGTGCTGGAGAAAGAAACTGCGCTTGTTCGTGAATGAGAAGTTGTGTGTCCCATGGCACAGGGGCCTGAGGGGGTCCTCGCTGCACCCCACAGCCACTGCACAGCCTGGAGCAAATAATTTTTTGCACCTCTACATTCCCACTTGATCTGCTCAGATTGCAAGTTCTGTGGCCTAAGGTCTTCCTCTTTGGACTTAGCATCAAAGTGATAGTTTCTACATGAAGCAGGACATATTTGTGTAACCTGCACAGCATAACTGGAGAGCTTTGCCAGTAACTTCTCCTTTGCTGGCCAGAGCTAGGAGAGGACTCCCAGCAAGGGACACACACATGACTGATCTTTATAAACAGGCAAGAATTTACTGTGCATTTGTACCAAGACTGTAGAAAAATGTGGTTGCACTTTGAAGAACATACGTTACTCTGTTCCCTTTCACCTTGGGCAGGCCAATGATACATGTTTCATCTTGATAAGGAAACCCTGATCTCATCTGGGACATTACTTTTGTAATGTAGTACTAATAATAAGAACAGTGACAAATCTGCTCCTTAACAAATAATTGACATTATTGGGTGAGTGTAGCATTTGATGTCCTTATATCTTTCCATAGACAGACATAAATGCTGTAGATGAATCAGACTGCACTTATCATTCATAGTTCATGATTACCCTCTTCAGGGTCAGTACTTTTCCTGTCTTCAGCTCCTCCCTGTGTACAACCACAACATGTTACAAAAATCAAGCGTTGGCTGTGAAACTCCCAAGTTGAAACTGTTTTCTCTGCCTCCCTTGCTAAAAAAAGCCTCAGTGCTTCCACGGTTTGTTGCAAACTCATTGTGAATCCTAAGAAACAAATGGTACTCAGATTTATGTTTTTTCATTTTCCTGTTTCAAGTTCAGACACAGCTTTGCCAAAGTGCTCCTTCCCACAGAAGGTAAACCCGAAGTACGAGTTGTATGCTCCCCAGTGCTTGTTAATAAATTTAATCAGCAATAATTGTCCAAAACAGATGCTTGCAAAGATCAAATTACTTTTGGCTTCATCTCTCTGCCTGAGAATACTCTTTTATAACAGGGGTTGCAGTGCAAATGACAGTAGTTGTCTATAGTTATTGTCCATGTTAACTTATCAAGACACACTTGGTAAGTCAATGCTACTGGTTAGGTGAGGAAACGCTCACATGCTTGTCATTGCTGTGCAATCTAATCAATAGACAATTGCCCTACTACACAAATCTGCATTTAAGTAAGTAACAGTATGAATGCCAATAAGCTCCCTGCTCTCATGCACTCACTCAGAATGGCTTTCAAGAAACAGATTAGATTCTGCTACATTTGCAGGAAAGAATGGATTTAGGCAGTGAAGTCCTCAAAATAGCTAAGAAGGTAAATAAACTCCAGCCTTCTCTTGCTTTTCTGCCTGAGTTTGGGGAACAAGAGATTTAAAGCCTTCCTTCTGGAGCATGGCATTCCTCCACTCCCACCACCCTCAGTTCAGCCCTTTTGCTGTGTGCACACTTGCGCGTTGCAGCTTGGTTTGGGCATTCACCTGAGGTCTGTGAATTTCTGGCTGTACTTATTTCCATACTCCATCTTTCTTCTCCCTTATCTCCCAGCAAGGATTTCCCCCCTTTAAACAGAACAGCATTAGAGGGAGAAAGCAAAGGCTCTTCTTCACAGTCCCCTCACCCGGGAGTCAGTGGCAGCCTGACCACATGCGCTGCACCACTCCATCTTCCAGAAGGTTTTGGGTCCTCTTCTCCTCCCACAACAGGAATGAATTGGATTGACAGGGTCCAATGGCCGAGCAGCTTTTCTGCGTTCAGCCCCTGATGGCAAAAACACCTCAGCAAACATGAGACAGGTAAACAGCCAGGAAAACGAGTGAAGCAGGCATGGCCTCCAGAGCTCCTGCAATGCCTGCCTCTTTTTGCATTTGGTTCAAGGGATGGACACCTCTGAATCTGAGGCAAACTCCTCCAGATATTAGCATTTAAATATTACTATGACTTTTGCTCACACCTAGCTTAAGCTGCAGGAAGTGATGAGCCACAAGAAAAGAGTCTGGGGGTCTCCTTTGGGCTACGGTCTGCTGCACCACCACTCCAGCACAGTAGTAACAAACCCAAAACAGCAATTAAGGCTAAACTGAAATGATTAAAGCAGATTATGAATAAAGGGCCTGGATTGACTTGGCCACCTGCATGGTAGAAGTTCACACAGCTCTTGCCTGAGGAGAGCCAGAGCTATTACTCCCCTCCCCTTCTTCATGGCACTGAAAAAACAGTGAGAAAGTTGAACCTGGAAATATGAAACAGGTTCCCTACAAAAGGAAAAAGTTGCACTTGTCAGTGAAGCCTTCCAGAAAGGTGAAACAAATGCAATAATTTTTGAAAACCAAGATGAAACACATATCATTGGCCTGTGCAAGGTAAAAGGAAACAGAGTAACATATATTTTTCAAAGTGCAACCATATTTTTTCCACAGTGCCTTTGAGTGCAGGATGTACTGCTTGATTTCTGATTTCAGCATCTAAGGCCCCTGAAACCAAGAGCTCAATCAGTCTGGAAGGAGAGTATTAAATTAATATCTACCTTCAACCACCATCACAGATACAAGATGGACAGATGCCAAGTCATCTATTTCCCACGGATGAATAAAATATTTTCCACTATTGACTCCCACCTAGCTTTCAGATCCTAAAGCCAGTAGGAGAATTTCCTGGAGTTTCAAAGCTCTTCCCCATACAATTTAGGGCAGCTCAGATATTTTAAATTCTTCTTTAATGTGTTCATCTACCTATTGGTTCAAATTCATGTCTCTACATTCATAAGATGATAGTGCCTTCCCCAGCACCTTTTCCCATCCTAAAACTTCCGATGCAGCCCTCAAACTGTTCCTGTCAAGGTATCTCATGGTGAAGAGGCATAAACCACTAAAGGCAAAGTCTCACTGACTTCCTTACATCACCTCACTGATACAGCAGCATCCTCAACACCTCAGCACACAGGTAATGAAACATTTGACACGGTGGTATCCTTACAAGGCAGATCCAGTGAGTATGTGCTTCTGCTTACTGACTTACAGAGATGAGCTAGTGCCCTACATTAGAATAAAAACCTGGTGTTAGATACTTTTGGGTTATGCCTCTATCTGATTTCAAGATGAGGTTATAACCCCTCCCCCTAGGTGAGACACCGTTTGAAATCATAGGTAGTCTGTGTGAGTACGGTGACCTACCAGGAGCAGTTGGCACAGTGTGAGCCTCCAAACATGGAATACTAAGCCACCATGAGATTACATGGGTGGAAGGAAGCTTCCACAGGTTAAAGGAAAGTCCTGTTATCCTTTAAAACCCATCACTTCAGTGGGATCTGGAGCCCACAAGACAATCTCTGTAGAAAAGCACCTATCAGTTGTCATTAGTGTTGCTCACAGTTTAACGGACACAGAAGTGACAGGCACTGAATAAAAGCATTTTTAAATACATATCTTCTGCTTTAGTCAAGATTTATTGCAGAGATTATACATGATTGCTCCAGTTTTCCTTTAGAGAACCATCACTATGAATCAGCATCCAAGAGCCCCCTTCATACCAAATGTTTAGCTGGCAAGAGTTAATAATTGAATGAAATCATTGCTATATTTATGAAGGGAGCAGAATATAGATCTTCAGGCAGATAGTGGACAGGGTGACTCACTATGCTATTTCTCCTCCTTCTCTAACCCTCTCCCTTCCTTTTCTTGGTTCATATACTAGGTTACTCACAGTCTACAGCTGGCTGAAAGGAAAAAAGCCATGGAAAATAGAATTTGCCCCTGTTTATCTTCCCCCATTGCAATAATGACTGCCTAAGTAAAAATCAAAGCTAAGGACTGAAAGGAGACTGAATCTGAGTCTGTTCAGAGGGCAGGATCCAGCTGAATCTTAAAATCTCTCTGCTGGAAGATGACTGCTAATGTACACAAGAAACAGGAGGAGGATGACCTTGTAGCTTCACAGTCTGCTTTCTCCCATGCCACAGAAAAAAGCAATTATAAATATCGTTTCAAAGAGTACAACCTATTGGTCTTACAACTTGTTTTCTGGGTTACAGAGCCTTTCACAGATGTCGGATCTCCTTTCCTGTCTAAATTACGTCTGCAATTTTATTTGCACCAGAGTACACTATGGAAACCTGGAAACATAGACACTCTTCAACAGAACAAACACCTTAAAAGCTCTTCATTTCTTTGTTCTTCTCTTTATATAAACTTCAGATAACTCTAGCCAAGACATTTAAGAGGGCCCATTAAGACAAAGAATTCAATTTACTTCAGTGAAATTTCGATAAGGCCTGGCCAATGGAAGACCATGTTACTGTTAAATGAAATGCATTTTTCAGTATTATTATAGACCACTGGCTCCATAGTCACAACAATATGTCACCTCAAACCTATATTTTAGGATAAATCTTTCATTGGCCTTTTCTCCTGGGGTTCCAAGCCTGTGCCACCCTGAAGACAATTTTAAGTTTCAAGGATAAAATTCCTGTAATTGATGTTCTTGTTAAGGTCTGTTCAAAATGGTGGAACAATTAGCGTCATATACCAGTTGTGTTCTCTGGCCATAGCTCATCTTCACACTTCAGTTCAGTGCATTTTCCTTAAATTCCAACTCTCCTTCCAAACGAGAGAAATTCATCTTTAATAGGATGCTTATTAATTTAGCTGTGCTGTCTGAAACTGGTATGATAATTTTTATTCTCTCTGAAATCTTTGTCACAGTAAAAGCAAAAGCAGTCCTGATTTCAGACTGTCATTGCCTAATCATATATTGGTAGAAAGGGTAAATGGATCATGAAGAACCATGTGTTAATTACTTCAGAAATCAATATGCTCAACTTGAATATCCCCGAGCAAAGACTGCCCTTTGCTATGTCAAACCACATATATTTTGTGCTCGCTTGCTTTTTCCCCAGCTCTGAATTCACCACAGACATATTCCTCTTCCATTCCATTTATGGTTCTGATCATAGCGTCCTGAAAGCTTAGATGCGATAAATATTGGGGCAAATGGACCCACTGGCACTAGAAGAGCTTGCAGATTAGTCTGGCGAATCAGCTGCTTTACCCCAGACGTGGGAATTTTTTTTTTAAATTGAGTTTTCTTAACTGCTGGAAATTGAAAGCCTTACTTCTAAACACAACTGTTACAGTGCTAGCCAGACAGCATTGCAGACAATACCTATTGTGGGTTGTTTTATTCCTCCTGCACAATTCTTCTCTGCTGCAGAGACACTTGCCATTTTAAGTTCCATTTTAAGTGGAGCAAAAGCAAATGCTAACATTTTGAGGCAGCCTGTGAAACTGTGTCCCCTTGTATTTTCACCAGAAGAGTTTATTTTCACCGTAACCACAGTACCTAATGTATGCCTGGTTTAAGACTCAGCCAGGCACTGAATTAAACTGACTCATTTTAGGTCATAACTGTATAATCAGCATCCTTACATTATTTCTTGCTCCTCTGTGAAGCCCAGATGCTTTTTCCTTCCAAAGTCTGTGATAAGTTTAAAACCATTTACCTTTCCAAGTGTATCTTCATTGAACAATGTGCTAGAGACAAACTCTTCATGGGAATAATCTCAGAGAAGCTCAGTCTCTTTGGTCAGAGATGGTACATCCTTCATCAGGCCCAAGCACTAGCTTTGGAGGACATGCTATAAGACTGCTGCTCAGACCTTGTTCCCCAGCTCCTGGACACTAGGCCTTTGGGTACCTTTCATTTTGTTGTTCCTGTAATGGAATAATCAAGGCCATCTCCTGGAACTGATACACTTGCCCATGGCCATTGTAGGACATGAACCTCATATGGTTTCTATGCTTGTCAGCTGGCCAGGAGGAGGTTGTCTCTCCACTTAAAGAAACCAAAAAGTACCGTGTTTCCTGCAGTGCACATGGATCCTTGTTCTGCCATGCTGTGTCCGTAGCTATGCCCAATCATTTCATCACAGTGGGCAGCTGAGCAAATGACAGCAACTTCGGGGGCTTTGTCAAACAGCCAGTTCGCTCATACACTTGACCAAATTGCAAAGACTTCCTGGCCATTACTGGGATAAGCAAAAATGAGGCCTGGTATCAAATTATTTTAATCTCCATGTACAGGAATAAAAACTATGTGATACACTGTTAAGCACAGGAGAACATTTATCATGCCATAACTGTAAATGCCATGTTGGTTTTGTATCACTACGCGCCTCATTATTGGAGCAAATGAGGCTCGGGTGACATCGGCTGCCACATTCCAGCTGCTTTTTGAAGCTCCTCCACCTGTTGTTTTGCCCTTCTTGTATCCCAAGCAGTTACATTTAATGAATCCTTGACATACCAGAGGAAGATCATTGTTGAACAGCTTCTGTCACACATACAACGTTCTCAGGATTTACATAATTTTCACTCAACAGCTCCTAGGGTTGGGCTGCAAGAAGCCTGCCCCCCCCAGGGTTCCTATGTGGCAACCAAAGATAAGTAAATAAATAAAAGAGGAAGAGAAGAGAAACCTGACTTTCTCAGGGTCCAAAATAACATCAAGAATGCATCCTGAATGACTCCACCCTCTGCCCACAAGTGGAAGAGGAAGAGCTACGCACTCTCTTTCCCCGCCTTACCCATAATTGTTGAACATTTGCTCCACTATTCCTGGCTATAGCTCTCAGAAAAGTGTTTTCTGTCCTTGGAGGACAATCAGTGCCCACAGCATTGACCACAGAGTATTACACACTGGCACCACAAGCCAGCCTGCACTTTAGGTCATCACCCTCTGCTGCAGAACAGGATGCCACCTCCCTGGAACCGGTCTACAGAGTATGTACAGGGGCACAGCAATGGGGATTTGCCTTTATGTCAATTGTACAGCAACGTTTCAAGCACTCCTCAGCCAAAATGATTTGTCTTCAAAGATACAGGTCTTTGAAGGTGAGACATCACTTTTGGAGAACAACTATAAAAAAAAATAAGCTTTACAACCTTTTCATTGTGATTCACCCATTTCATCCTACAACTGCCCCAGCTGTAACACATTTCTGGTTCTCCTTCACCTCTCTGGCTATTGCTTTGCATGTCTCGCATTGTGGCTTTCGACAGATGCTGCTGTAATCTTCTTGCTGTAAAGTCCCATTAACTTCAATAAATAACTTATTTCCCTTAAGGTGCTCAAAGGCCTGTCTTTGGTCGCTTTCTTTTCTGCTTACATCAGTCATAGAATTTATTGCAAAACATCTGGGCACTCCCTCATCTCATTTCTTCCTTCATGGTTCAGTTTACTTTTACTTCACACTGTAGCTTTTCTGTTCTATTTATTTATTTATTTGCCACATTGGTTAATTGTCTGTCTGGTTTTCCATCAAAACGAATGTCATAGATTCATAGAAATGTCAGTTGGAGGGGACTTTTGGTGGTCTCTAGTCCAGCCCCACACTTGGGGCAACACTACCACTACCCTTGGGGCCATACTACCTACTAGCACTAGACCCGGTCACCCATGACTTTGTCCAGCCATGCCATGAAAACCTCCCTGGAGGCTTTCCACATCATCTTGGGGTAGCATGATGCAATGCTGCATACCCCTCCTGGCCTCCTAACCCCATCCCAAAAGCCATCACCAGAGCTGCAGCAGCTTCAGCTGAAACAAAGGGCTGGGCTGCTCTGAGGTTCACTCCTGGCTCATGGAGAAGGGTGCCATCAGCTCTGCCCCAGGAAAGGACACGAGAAGCACCAGGCACCCTGCCCACCTTGTGCACAGCGCACAGGCATCCCGGCATCTAAGGAGCTATGCAGTGGCTTGCCCCAAGGGCCCACGTGGTCCGAGTCACAACAGAAAACCTCTACAGAAAGGGCCTAGAGTTTCTATAGCGCCTGATTCTGCTATCTGTAGTCCAGGTGAGTGTCAGCTCATTCCCACGGGTAACTCCCTCCAGGGAAAAGAGACTCCTCAGCAGGAATGGAGCTGGTAGAAACAGGGAATTTTGTGGCCATTCAGCTGGCTATTTTGACTTCAACTGATCACAGGTCTGCCAGGAGCCAAGGGAAAGGAAAAGGGAAGACTGGAAAAGATACACACCCAAGCATCCTCTGAACCCAAGCATGCACCCCAAATATTCTGCAGTCCTTAGAAGCTATGAGGAGTAAAAGGAAAAGAGCAGAGGCAGGCAAGCCAAAGTCTGCAGTGTGACAGGGCTAAGAAGGACACTGGGAACCAAGAATACTGTCTATTTTTTCACAGAGCCAGGAGAAGGAAAACAATTCTTATATATATTATCGGAAGGTACAGAAATGCTTATACATATTGCTACACAGACCAGTGATCCACAGAGTAAATCTACAAGGGCAACAGAAACACTGCGTGGGCCACTGGCCCCTGCACCACTATACAGCCTACAAGAGCATTAATGTGAGGGGCCCAGAGAAAAACAGTGGAGCTCATCAGTGGAAGAATTGTTAGGGAAGTTTAACAGTGTTATTCCAAACGCTGGTACTTTTTGTAGAATGCTTTGCAAGCCATTTGCTTTGTTAAAGCAAGCAAGCTCTAATAGCAGGGTAACAACTGTACAAAATGTGTGAAAGTCAGCAAAATCATTTCAATAAAAGTGAAGCAAATAACACATTGTGTAACTGCAAACAAGAAAATTATTTTACCTATGAGAAAAATTAAGAAAGACTCTGTGGGGATTGTATGCGTGATCCCAGAAATAACTGGAAACAATGAAACAAGTTCATTCCTGACACTCTTCCAAAGGAGCCAGTGAGGAAAAATGCACTGGGGAAAAATTTGGCCCTGTTAAGAGTATTTACATGGACAGTGCAAATATTTTGATCAATAGCTAGGAGAAACATGTTGAAAAGAGAGGTGCAAATTAACTCCAAAAGGTGGAATGTCTCTTTTAGTAAAGTAGATGCACACTACTAACCTTAAAAAGCCAAATCTTAAATGATTTCCAAACATTACATGAATCCCCAATAAGCAAATCACCTCAGCCTCCCCATTTTAAACCACTATCATGTCATTGAAATCATATTAGCTTAATGTGAATCACTCTCAGTTTACACTGATGTAAATAAGAGCTGGTCAGATATAAAAGATAAAGAATCAAGCTCTCTATCTATGACCTATACGTTGGAGAAGGCTGGAAGAAGTCAGCTTTTAACCTGAAAAGCTGAGACAGGTTGATTAACATCCCTTTATGAAAAAACATTTCTGCCTGCTGGAACAACCCCGGTCAGGTTAACCTTATAGAAGGAAACTGCCTGCTGAGATGCAGTCCAAATGAAAGTTGTTATTCTTCATATATTTCTTTCTATTTCTGGCCTAAAAGTCAGAGGCTCTTGAGCAGGTTTCATAAAACTGAGTTGTGCTGGGAAAATAAGAAGGAAAAGGCTGTTTGGAAGCTTCCAAAAATGGACAAACTGATTAATAAGAGTTTTCACCTGGTGGTGATCCACAAAGGAATTATTTCAATGATACTTTATGGAGTTTATAAAGTTGTTACACAACTGCAAGCACAGTTACTATTATGGATGATGGGCACTACAGAGGAACTTAAAGGAAATTGGCCACTTGAATCCCATAGCATTAATTTGGGTTTGGGCAGAAATGTCTCTGCTCCTTGGGATGCCCCAGCCATTTCTACTGGATGCCTATAGCTAAGGCCACAATTGCCATCATCCCTCTCCTCTGCTCAGTCTTAATACACCACTGGAAGAGGTAGATTTTTACCTCATCTTTTGGTGCAAGTAACAAAGCAGAGTGGATTGCTAAATTCAAAATAATAGGATGTGATTTGCCATGAAATGCAGGACCACTTCAGTTAACATTTATGAATGGCTTTTGAAGGGCTGGATGGCAGAGGCTGGGGAAATTGATGCCAGGAGGTACAGAGCAGAGCTTCCGCTTGAGTTTCCTCTCATAAGACCGTTGTTTGTGCACACCAAAACTGCTCTGCAAACCAAGCCAACACAGCAGCGAGTGGGGGATTCACTTCCCCACCACGCTGCTACTCCAAAGCAAAACACTAATGTCGACGTAGCTGATGAATGGCTCTTGCTTAGGGCTGCGGTCAAACACACAGCCCAGGGTTGAGCACTGTCAGTAAAGAAGGGTATGTGTTACTGCTAAATCAAAGCTGGAGAACTGGACTCTCATCTCCACATTGTTCAGTTGACAGCTGGCTTTGTCTGGACTGCTTGAAGGCAATTCCTGAGCATTTTTCAGGAGATGGTTCACTCCAAAGGCTGCTTCCCCAAAAGCAAGAGGGACAGGTGACATCAGCAGTCGTCTTCTTCCCATTGTATCCCAAAAATCCCCACAGCAAGCCTGGAGCCCCCAGACACTCCCAGGGTCCCTCATGCTACATCCACCTCCCATTTGCTGCTGTAATCACACCACTCTGCGGGGGCTGACACACACACTGTTTCAGACTATTTGACCTGAAGCTCCCGTAGACACACACACACAGAATGGTAACTATATCCCAGGGTCACGAGGGCAGATATTAACCTTGGAGATGGCACAATCTCCATCTGGCATTTTCCAGAATGTCATGGTAATTCCACTTAGTAGAAGTTTCACACATTCTTGAAATTTGTTTTCACTTTGGTTAAAAATAGCCGCTAAACAGAAAAGCCCAGCATTTTGAAATTTCCATCAAAGGGTAAATCTAGTCCTGGTGTCATCTGTGTGACTTGCTGCTTGAGAGCCCGGGGCTCTGGGGTCAGATGCCTCCAGCCCGGTGAGCTGGTGCGCTGGGAGCTCCCAGCATGCAGCCTCCCAGCGGCCTTCAGCCCTGAGCAGAGATGGGAGATACCCACTTTTCCCAGAACTATTTTCTGTGATGGACCGTTCTGTAGAAAGTTTTTATTTTAATTAATTCCTCTTCCTGATGTGAATAAAAAGCAGAAGATTTGTCAGAATCTTCTGTAACAACTCCAGCGATGAAAGAAATTGCAAGTCTCAAACTATCTGTGTCTTTGAACACTTAGTAACACTACTGGAAAAAAATAACACACCCTACTGATAAGCTTGCCTTGTTATGGCATAAGGGATATCTCCCCACAGTCTGTATGGGGTTTATAACACAGAACAGTCAGAGCCATGTGCCTCTGCCACTGTATAGTTAGAAATACTTGTTACTAGTTGTGCCATTACCAAGAGCTCAGACTGGGGAGAAAGATCCAGTCCACTTTAAAAAAAACCTGCTTCAGCAAGTTCTTATTATTAGTTTTCTTTAGAATTCCTTCCGCTATTTTACTGCTGCTTCCATTATTTTTATGAACTACATTATTTGCAAAATGTCCATCCCTCAAACCCACACAAAGCATCTTCCCTTTCAGAACATCACAAATTCACTTATTCTCACAACTTCCTCCTCCAGACAAGCAGCTAAATGTCCTGATTCTGCCAAAAGCGAGGAATGGGCCAAGCAAAACATGGCAGATATGGCGATGAGGAGAAATTTGCCCTAAGCGCCTTCAGGAAACACAAAGCAGGTGGACGCAGCATGCCCAAATGAGACCATGCTGATAAAGGGGCAACATGGAGACACGGCAGTGGCACAGGTGGTGCTGGAAGTCAGGCCAAAGCACAGACCCATTTAATTTCAAATGGGAACAAAGGTGTTTCTCTTTGACAAGGTCCTTAGTACTTTTGTCTCCTTTTCAAGTGAAAAAGGACAATTGTAAGCCTGTAGAAGTTAGGCACAATTTAAAAGAGCCCAAGATGACAGAGGATATGTCAGCATAAAGGTCAGTTTAGATGGAAAAATATTATTCTCAATTTAGCTGCAAAGTTTTCCACTCAAGAAGCACAGCATAAAGCCTCCCACCTAACCTTTCTCTATTAAAAAATAGGTCTGGAGTCTTTTGTGTGCGTGCCAACCAAAACAAACTCCAGGAGCTGATTTTTCATAAATCATGATAGCATCACTCCACAGAAAAGAAAAGCAGCTTGGGAATTTCAGGGCTTATCAAAAACAACTGTGTCCAGAGCTCAGTCCTGGGAAGAGACACGAAGGCCAAACCCAGCTCCGCAAACAGAGGCGGTGAGAGATTCCTAGTCATTAATCATTCACAAAAAAGCATCATATTTTAATTGAGAGGCAATTGCAGCCACAATCTCAGGTTTACCTCGCCTCTTAAACTGTAGATTGCACAGATTATGAGGTATCCAGAGGGTAAAGTGTCTGATTTCAGTTTTATACGTGCTTTATAGAGGGTTGACCAGGTAAGTCGAAGTGGCCAATTTCTACAGTAAATTACAGCAAGTGTATATTTCTAGTGAGTTTATGGATAAAGCTGTGGCAATAACAGATTTTTTAGTTTATGTATGATATGACAAAATGGCGTTTCAGCTCCAGCTAGACAAAAAATCTAGCTGCATTTTAAAAGATGTTGAAGAAGTTTAAATGAGCCATATTTAAGATCAAACAAAAAAGTTTTCCTTCTAGCCATTTAAAAATATTTTAATATCTAAGTCACATTGAAGAATATTGCAAAACAAGACATTTCCAACTAAAAAGTCCAAATTTTTTTTTTAAACACTAAGAGGATTTTTTCCTTGAATCTTTACAAAAGTTTTTTCTAGACAAAACACCCCAACAAACTTAGAAAATGCACATATCTGAGCATTACTGAATCTGCTATCTTCACCCTCTTCTCTACAAGAAACTTTCTTAAGGCTTTGACTCCCATGACATCCGAGCACCTCACTACACGGGATGCTCAGCATCCCTCATCTTTACAGGAGAAGGAAATGAAAAAGGAGGCCCAGTTCCACTGAAGTAATTTGCCTGAGACCAGCCTGTCCCACGTTAAGCAGCATTAGTCTTCTCTAGTCAAAAATCTTTGCCTTAGAGTATGCAAGAACTTTTTGAAAGTCTTTCTTTTCTTTATTTTATAGACTTCATGTCAAATGTGCCAACAGAGATCAGGGAGATGGGCTGGGGGTCTAGATACTGGACGTCTTTGTGCCTAAGGACTTCCAGAAGATTCTACAACCAAAGTAAGTGTAGAAAATAAAGAGAAGTGGAGGTCTGGGCACCTACATTTATGATTCTATTTTTTAGAGCTCTCACACAGGCGTGTAGGGCAGGCTCCAAACCCTTGACAAAAAATAGAGTGAAGATGTGCTGGGTGGCTGGAGGTGTTTTGGAGCACTTTATCTACATTCATGGGCTTCAGCAGAAACCAAGGTCTTGAAAACATGGCCACAAGGATCTTACTGAAATTAAGCGTCCCATTTGAGTACAGTCTGGGACTACAGGTATGAGGGCAGAAATTGTAACATAGTGCCAATGATTTTTATGATTGAAAAAACTCACAAAAAAAGTGCTGATATGAAAGCAATGTAGCTAATAAATGAGCAGGAAAATAAGTGAACTGAAACCATAATGAGTCTGGTGTTTAAGCGCTTCTGACCGTCTGTGGCATACTTCACATGGGATTGGTTCAGTTTCCCCATTGTTCGGCTGTAACTTTCAGGAGAAGTTTCATGGGGTGAGCCCAGATTTACGGGCAGGCCTTGATCACAAGTCTCCCAAGCACAGCAAGCAGTCCCTCGCCCTGCACAAGGCAGCACTGGCTCCAGCAGGAGCAGGGCTGATGTAAAGCATTGGTCAGCGAGCAGAGCTGGGAGCTGCCAGCCGAATTTGCTAGAACAGTCATGGAACAGGAACAAGTCGTGATGCAAACAGCTGAACTCCCTTTTTTTTATTTGAGCACATTTTTAGACTGCTTAAAAAAAAAATATTCCCTGCTCATTTCGTTACCAACCAGCCAAGTTTACTCCAAAATGACTCACACTGTCACTGAGGGAGAAGGTACGATCTGCGCCATGTGTCAGAGAAGGCCTATGAGGTAATTTCTTTCTCTCACCATATGAAATCCGTTATTTCCTCATATAATGAAAAAGCAAAGATGTAGGTGGCAATCCCCAGATGGACACAAAAATTAGAAAAAGCTCTGGTGGATTGCTAATCATGTTTTGAAAAAACAAATGTACTTCATTTATGGTGAATACTTCTTTGTATGGAAAGTAGGTTTTTCTCATCTGCAGCATCCGCATAACATTTGGCAATAACAGCATAAGCCAGAATTCATATGTGAACGTATCTCATTTCTGATGCTGACATTTCATGATGAGTTGAGTTACCCAAGAAATTCAGGTGCCATAAAGGGTAAGTAGCCACATATAGCATATCTTCTGCTTCCTATGTAGTTCCATTACTCTTTGGTACACTTCCAGATCATATGAAATACAATCTTGCTCACCAAGTCTTCTGGACCCTCAGTATTTGAATTAAGCACTCACAGATGTTCCCTTTGCTCTCTACTCCTTTATGCATGATGGATCCCCTCGCTGCAGGCTCTCTGCTGAGGTACAGTTGTTTTCTCACTTTGAAAGGAATTTCAGAAACCATTTCAGTTCATCTGTGGAATTTTCCATCCAAGTGTTGTTATTTATTTGCATTGTCACCACCCACCAGAGGCCAGTCATTAGCAAGGGCCCTACTACAAAGGTACTGATGAAACTTATATGGCCCCCACTAGACATTTCCCAGAGGACTGTGATAAAACAGAACCCAGCATTTTTTTAATTACCTCAAGCTAAAAAGACGGGGGTGGGGAAGGAAGTCTAAAGGGAGAGGAACAAGAACTGAGGGCTTGTGTGGTTAATCAGTAGGGTCAACGCTGTAGCTTTGCTGCCTGTGAAAGTGCCACTGAGACAGACAGCTGAGGACCCATGCAGCTGAGCTCCCAAACCAGTGGATTCTTTGAGCAGCATTTCACAGCATCCAGTCTAGGAGCATCAGTCTTTCCCAAGAGATACTTTGATATCCTAATTTTAGTCTTCAGAAACACACACAGTTGGACAAACAAGCAACATGAATGTTCCCCCTGTGCTGAGACCTGCACTGAGTGGGAGGCTGTATATCCAGTAAAGACTTGGTGGGCAGGGAGTGACCTCATCTCCCTTTCCTACTGAGGTGGGACACCCACACTGCAAACCAGCTGCTATTTGCACTCTAGCACTAAAGGGCTATTTGACATTTAGAGGGCTGCTGGGGCTCTGATGGGCCCCAAAAACTCTCAGGGCACAGCTCAGAGTAGCCCCTGGTGAAACAGGAGAAATACCACTATTTCACCAGCTCGCACCCGACGAGGGTTACACAGATCACAGGGCTGGGTGGCTACCCATTAAGACCAACACATTGAGAAATACTGAGTCATTCTGGAATTTGTGTGTTGCTGCACAGAAACCCCATGGAGAAATAAGCTCATGGCTTATGTACATACACCAGTGTGCTCCAGTCTGCATTAGAGAGCAAAACCATGACACAGCTGGAAAGGAGCCCCATCCTCAGCAGCAGGCCTCAGTTTCACAGCAAGAGGCAGCTAACTCATTTGCTCTTCACCCCAGTACCGAGGTGAGACAGCCAGTAGAGCAAAGGCTTTGTGCTTACTTTATAGCACAGGTTAGGCTTTGCTGTCCTCCTGGGTTAAAGAGCCCCATCGTGGAGAGACAAGCAGAACCCAAGTGGACCAGGGCCTCCCCACAACAGGAACCCAGCACAATCACTGGAGAGGCACAGCCCAGACCATCCTCATCTTACTGCCCTCTGCCCACCCAGGACAGAGCTGTGCCACAACTCCTTCACTGCCCTGAATCTAAATCCAATGCTGTGCTCAAAAAAGCAGCAGAGAACAACACAAGCCAAAGCTACAAGCCAAAACTCCTCTATTCCCTCTCAGACCGGCAGTGTACCCCTCCAGCTACCAGCCTCAGTTCAAACTGTCTGCAAAGCCTGCCACGCTAGCAACCATAGTCTGCTCCGCAGGCTGGGATCTTTCACGGCATCTCAGGGCCAGGCACACAGAAAAGGCTGCCCTTCAGCTTTTCTCAGCAACAACAGCAGTGACGTCCATGCAGCTATGGGAAACAGTGGAGCAGTACAACTCCTGGGCTGGTTTTGATACACGTTCCCCTTCTGTCTGGCAGATGGATTTGAACTCTGGCTTCAAACCTGCACCTTTGGGTGCTGTGGGGGGTGAAAGCACAATGAGCACCATCAGGGAGCAGGAATGGCCAGAGCACAGTGAGCATGCACTCAGTGACTGTAGCAGCAGAGTCCGAGTGATATCTACTACATATATAAGCAGGGATTTGGGGATGCAGGTAATCAGCCAGATGTAAGAAAAAGTTCTGCAGTGGCAGCGAAAGATATGTCACCTCTGCAGTGTTTTGGTGTTTTGGGTTTTTTGTGTTGGTTGGCTTTTTTGGTTGGGTTTTTTTGGGTTTTGTTTGTTTGTTTGGGGTTTTTTTGTTGTTTTTAAAAGGCACCTGATCCAAATAGGAAAGTGTTCCTAAAGGAAATATTTTTCAGAAGAGATTAAACATACTTTGACAATCCAACCTATTTTCTTCCGGTTCTTGGATACTTACTAGTTTACTAACATTTTCCCCACCCCTGAGAATTTGCACAGCCAAGGCAGAAAACCAACACAAATACTCCATCTGTCTCTTCCAACTGAAAAATGTAACCAAAAAAAAGAACTTTTGGGGGGTAAATTCAGCTCATCTGCAATGAGCTATTCAAGATGTGCCTGAGCCAAGTTTTCTTGCTCTCTCCTCCCTCCTTTCAGGACCATGCTGTCATGGGAGCCAGAGACTCCACACAGAGACCCAGCATTTCTGCAGATGGTCTGTTTTAGGAGATGAAGCCCCTTGCAGGTACAGCTCCCCGTTGCCTGCGGTAGCGATCAAGTGGAAACCTTATGGATCTGATTGCCCTTGTACTCATGTCTGTTCTCTGTGGACTGACGTCAAAGACGCTACACATTTGTGTTGGCGTAAATAGCAAGAGAGGAGAATCGATCCCTGTTCAGCCAAATGCAGGTCACTTCCATCCCCTGGCCAAAAGTACTCTCAGGATAACGCACAATTTGGTACATTGATTTTAATATATTGGCATTTCCTCCCTCTTACTGTGTGAACATTTTGTTTACCATTTCAGAAAGCCACTTTGGAAAATGCTGCTATAAATCAGGATAAATAAAATCTTGTCCTGTTTGCCTCCAGTGATAGACATGGCTAGTGTGGGAGGTAGGGCAATCAGGGATACAAAAAAAAAAACCCCAAGCTTTCTTCACTAATTCCTTAGTGTTTCAGGTAGGTCCGGCTGTAAATCTGTTGAGCATTTCAACAGTCACTCAAGAGGAATCTAATTTAGTGGAGGCATTCGACTCTTTTTACCAATTCATTTACAGTAGCCACCAGTACTCCTTTAAAGTGGCCATGGCTCGCACATGAAATCTCTCAGCAGGGAGGCGAGCCTTGTTCATTTGCTCTATTTGTGTGTTACTGTAAACCAAAGAGTAAAAGGATAATCTAGATCAAATGTGTATTCCGGACTGGCTTGGCTCTGTTGCAAGGGGTAAGCACGGAGCTTCTCTTCAATTAGCAGAAGAGGCAAAGCTGAAATTGCTCTATGAATTTCCTATAGCATTTGAGGAGACAGCAGAGGATACGGCTCCACTTTCCAAAGCAAAATGAGTCACCTGTTGTCTGCAGGAGCTCATGCCAAGAATGGTCAGATTTGAGCTCAGGGGAGAGCTTTCCAGAGGACTTCAGCCAACAGCTGTTTCACTTCAGCTGGATTGTGCTGAGAATCTCGCCTGAAGTTAAAGCATGAAAAGAAAAAAGGGTACTAGATGCCAAAAGGAGTGTGAAGGCCAAATTTCCCAGTAAAATGGAAACATGGATTGTTGGAATTGCCTACCCTACTTTTCTGCTCACAAGCTATCCCCAGCTTAGCATGGTGACCCTGCCCTAGCCCTGGGGTTGCAGGCAACCAATGGAGAGCCCTGGAGAGCTCCTGCTCCTTCCTGAACAGATCAGAGGACCAGTCTCATTAATACATGTGCTCAACCTGATCCAGATGTTCAAGCAGGTTCAAGCGGTGCTAAAGTCCAGGGATGGTTTGGGGAAGGCAAATGAGGAGACAAAAGTGAAGATGAGGCTGAGGATATGTTAGATCAGCGTCCTGCTCCATCACAGACTACCTGTAGGCATATTGCTTATTGCTGACCTCCCGAAGGCATTGTGGATGCCTGACCAGCCCACCTGATTCCGGTGGGAGCTAGGTGCTCCACATTTTCACAGATCTGCAGCTTGGTCTGTTTCACCTTTCTGTGATATAGGGTTAATGCTTTCCTCCTCCATACAGGAATTACTGTGAGAATAGCTGAGAAGCACAGACCTCCTCCCTGTTAAGGCCTGTGCATCAGCTTGGTGGTAAACTATCTATCTTCCTTGCACAGCCCTGAAGCTCTTTCAGTGCTCATGATAAAGTACCAGCCAGAACCCACATTCTGCTCTCTAAATGGCAAGTCACTGCAGAGGAAGAACACGTGAAACCATTTCCCTCACCACTTTGCAAACATGAACTGGTTTTATGTAGGATCTTAAAGGAAAAAAATAACAATCTTTTCCACTGCAGCTATCACTGGAAAACTTCAGCTGATCAGTGTAGGAGGCAAGAGTAATTCTGCCTGCTTAGCAGCTGTAACACTTGGGAAGATTCTGCAGAGATTATAGCAAATGCGTGCCCAGCATGGCAGCTTGCTCCTGCTCCCTGACCCTTCTCTTTCCAGAGATGCATATGACTTTCACAGCTATCATGTTTTTGATATCTTCACCTCTCTGTAAGGGAGCCAGAGTGGCTTATATCTCATTTCAAGACGTACGCCTCCCAGAGACAGGTGATTCCCAACATGGACAGCAGAAAGTGACTATAAAATGTTCATTTCTGTGTTAAGACTGAAAGCAATTTGCCAAGCCTCAATTCTTAAAAAGAAAAAAGAGTTAACACTGAATCAAGAGAAAGACATTATTTTTAATACACTTCAAACCCAGAAAGGATTGCTGATCAAGTCCAGCTCCTAGTAAAACACGGGTCAATGGTTTCATCCAGTGAAGCCAGTACCCTGC
>VZTV01022292.1:185-13547 GCA_013400875.1 Anhinga rufa | reverse complement strand
AACCTAAATATTTCTATGATTTTCCCCCAGTAAAGGGTAGCAACACCTACACACATGCAATAGCTTATTGCATCCTACAGAAGACTGGAAAAGGGACATGGCCCTTGACAATGACATATCTCGCTTGGGCTTTGGCAGCCTTGAAAATGGTAGGAGGAGCTGGTGCAAAACCCACAGCCTGCGTTCTCTGTACCAGGGCATGTTGTGTGTAGGACATTCCTGCACGGATGACTTAGTTATTTGTTTCCATTATAAAACAGGGATGTGTGTGCTGTCCTCCAGCAACATGGCAGGAGGTGAGGGATGCACTCTGGAGAACGAGCCTCCTGTTGTCCTCCTTGATTTTGTGTTGTGGTCAAGACATCAGACCCCAGCTGAGGACCAAACACCGTTTCTGCCCCGACTCCACTTTGGACTTTTCAGCTGGTGTCGCCAAGTCTTTCTGTGGTGCCTGGGGCCGCAGGGATGCTGAGCAGGAGCCCAGCCAACTAGCCGGGAGGCAGAATAAATTGCATTCTTAAATCAAGGCCAAGGGGAGGTGTGCACCTCCTCTGCCTCAAGCTCTCTGAGTTGGGTGTCGGAGCCAGGTCAGGCTGTCCCCGCAGTGGGGCAGCCGTTCTTGCTCCCCAGCACATGGTGCTGCGGGGAGAGGGGCTGGACCAGCAGTGCCGTGCTTCCTGGAGCAGCCCAACTTCCCCTCTGCATGTACAGACAGGAATGCAAAAATTTAGTCTGGTGCTTCAGCATATTTCCAATAGCAAAGGGATTTTGCAAGGAGACCTGGCAAAAGGGTCTTGGAGGCTGTGCAAGGATCTGCACTGAGTGTGCAGGTACAACTTGACTGGTTGAACATCCCCTTGGATGTCAAGGAAGCTCCTTGCCTCATCTCCAGCACTGTTACCTGAAGACTGTTCATGTGGCCAGCCATAAATTGGCTTTGAAAATCTGTTTTTCCCTGTTTAGTCTAAAGGTGAATACCTGTTCATCTTGAAAACCAATCTCAGCATAGGCTCTTCCTGGAAAGCAGACATGAGTGAAACGACTGAACCTGTGCGTGACATGCACAGATTATCTCTAAAAGCTAGTATTAGATTTCACTATCAAAATAAACAACATTCTTAAGAAATAATCTTAGTAGTGTGACTCACATAAATCTATTGATAGGCTCATAGTAGTTTTTATTTAACAGGTTTTCATAGTTTATTTAGAAAACAAAATTAACTTCTAGATTACCTGGTTCATCCTTTAGGACTGGGATTATCACTATCATCAAAATCCCTCCCCGCACCCCACAGGGGATGCCAGGTGAGTAAATAATGTCCTCTGAGGACTGCCTCTGCCCCACGCTTGATGTCTCTGTGCCCTCTTCATCTCCACACCCCACTTTGTCTGCTTGTGCTCGACCCTGACACCACAGGACCTCTGGGCCCTTGGGATGGGGTGGGATGGAGGATGACTCCCCATGGGTCAGCCCTGCTCCACGTGTCTCCCATCCAGTGAGCATCTCCAGTGTGGAGCAAAGATGTGCTACCACGGTCCATGGCATCCTAGAGCCTTCCCTGATGGGACCCTGGTGCTGCTCACTTGGTCTTGGGAGTGATTTGGGAGTCTGTGTCCTCTTCTCAATCATCTTCTCTTCTCCTCCTCGGCCAGGGCTTCTCGTAGCAGCTGAGGTTCCTCCAAGGACTGCAGAGAGGCTGCCACAGCCCCATGTCAGGGTAGAGAGTCTCCACCAGCATGGCCTGGTGCATCTCACACTAGGGAGGAATTAGGTGCTGTGCAGGCATCAGAGCCCTCCCAAATGCAGGATGGGAAGGCTCCAGGGAGGATAGGGGGGCACACTCCTCCAGGAGCTGCTTTTCCAAAGGAGGGGATGAGCATGGCTTTGATGTGACTGATGAAGGTCACCGTCACCCGCCACAGATCCCAGTGGGTAGCACTGGCAAGTGGTGCTGGTGTCAGATACCAATGGGATTAACACTGCAGGCCACTGTGCACAAGGGGGTCAGCCCAATGTTTTCAGCTGGAGAGGACTCGCCTGTGTTGGTGGTTGCAGACAAACCCTTCTGGAGGTTGGGTAGGCAAGAGGCCAGGCCTGGAGGACAGGTAGTGAGACAGCATCACTGCAAACTGGTGATCCCAATGCTCAGGCTGCTCTGATTCTCCCTGTGAGAAGGCAACCATGCCAACGTCAAACAGTATCTTTGTGTTTAAGCTAGGATGAAACTCTGAGGGGACTCCCTATCTCACATTGTGGGGAGAAATAAAACCCCATCCCAAAGCCCTGTGTTGAAACAGTGCTCTGGAGGGAAGGGAAAAGGCTCTGCTGGTGCCAGGAGCATCTGCACCTCCCTGCAGAGCATGCAGTGTTGGAGCAATGGCGCTGCCAGACGTGGTGTGGGCACGCGGCCACGTGCAACGTGGTGGAGGAGCAGCCAGCGTCTGCCATGGTGTGGGTTGCAGGCCACGTAGTGCTCACAGCCCTCCTCCGCTCCTGGTCGCACCCCGTGTTCCCCATCTGTCCCAGAGGGCTATGGCGTGATCGCCTCCCTCTCCCTGCTCCCCCCGCCAGAGGCTGCTTTAACGAGTCGGGTCACACTGGAATGTGTTGCTAAATCATTACATAAGCTGGTCTGCGAGGTTTCCTCCCCCACCAGCCATGCGGGGGGATTTCACAACACCGTGGAATCGAGGGCATCCTCGTGCCATTTACACGCTTGCTCCCTTTCTAAATTTGGCCCTGTTGTCTCTGTACCTTCCACAGTGGGAACAAGCTCTTCCTTCCCTGCAGTGCTTCTGAGCTGGTCTGGATTGTGACGGGCATGGGAAGGCAAGGAATCCAGGTACCATTCTGGCTGAGATGGCTGTCTACCAGCTCTTCTCCACCTGGGTCCCCAACTGCAGGAGACCATTCACACCTATTTGGTTGTAGTCACCTCCCTGAACTATGCCTTGACTTATGGTGGGCATGGGCTTAAGTCCTCTCCTTGACTTTCTGTGCAGTGCGTTCATACGCTCCTGGGCCTGACAGCATCATCTCTGGAGATGGTGCCCCACACCCCAGCCCTACCTCCAACAGCTCCTGGAAGCAGCAGATGCATCTGGCAGGACCTGACTTGACTGCATTTACAAGGCACCACCCAGGTAATGGTCATACACCCCACAGGGCCTCCAAAACACATTTAGGTTATCTCTGGGGTTTTTCATGGCAGTGTGGGCTCTTCTCCACTGTCTGAATGTGGTTATTCCAACCCCAGCCATTCTCAAGCACTGCCTCCATTGACAGCCAGCTCCCTCTGGACTTGCCAGACATGGGATGGCATGGAGAGGGGAGACTCTTCAACTCATTAAACATCTAGAAGCAAGAGAGGCACTGGTCAGGTCCTTGGATGGTCCTCAAACCTAGAGAAATGGAGCAGGTAGATGAAGCTGTCAGGCCTTCTGGGCATGGTCAAGCAAGAATCACTGTCACTTGGCAGCCTGTAGTGGGAACAGAACCTTGCTGAGGGGCTGGCACATCCTCACAGGCAGCTACAGACCTCAGCCCTGAGTGCACAGGGCTGGATGTGATGGGCACTAGCATGACACAGACATGTAGACCAACCCCCCATGCTTGTCTCAACAACATTGCCCACTTTCAAGGGAAGCCTCTTGCAGCAACCCCAGGTAATTGGTCACAGGCTGCAACAGCACCAATGATAAGTGCCACGAGCACAAGGAGTCCCTTGGTGTACCCATCCCCTCCCACATGTCCTCTCCTGCAGATGCAACAACCTGCCACTGAGGTACACCAGCACCAGGGAAGTCCTTGGGAGAGGGCCAGCTCCAGAGATCCTGAGCCAGTATCTTCATGGAGTCTCATGGGACTCGGTCTGCAAAGGAGTTTGTTATCCCAGACTCAAACAGTCAGAAGCTTTGCCCTTGGGCTGCTGGGCAAGGACTGTAACAAGTGGGGGCTTTGCCAGCAGGGTCCCACATGGTAAGTCTTGGTATGAAGCATCTCCCCCACAGTGCATCTCCTTCACAGAGATGGGTGAAGAGACAACTATAGGCTGAGCTCACCCTGAACTGGACAATTGCCCTGGCAGAGACTGCTGGGTAGAGATGGGAGGAGATCAGCAGCTCCTTGACCGATTTTGTAAAGGCTCCTCAAGTGAGATGGGGGCAGAAGGAGATGAAAACTAGGTGGAATGGCCAACTTGAGGGCCTTCTCCTGGAGGGGAAGCAGAGCTCCTTCCTTCTCCATCACCATCCTCCCCTCCCAGGGCACCTCCCTGGTGCCTGCCCTTCCCTGGAGGGGACTGGCCACTCCTGGTGCTTGTTTCCAGAGTGACCTGCTGACCAAAGCATGTCCCATTTTAGCCGCTGACAAGCCTGCACAGCAATTCTGAACTGTAAGCAGTTCGGAGTTGCGAAGTTGTTGCTCACCAAAGGTGGGACCTAGGATGTGACTGTTTGACAGGGGATGTCTGAGTGTAGGGGAAGGGCAGAAGGGACAATCTGCATCCTCAGCCTTGATAAGCGCTGAGTCTGGACCTGCTGTCAGGCACCTGCAGGTTCCTGCACAGAGGTTTAAGGGTGGTCTCCAGCCCACAGATGTCCTGCCCTGCTTTTTGTCCTCTTGTGTGCATTACATGTGCCATCTGCCACAAACAGGAGCAGCGAAAGCAGAGAACCAGGAATGTGAGCCCTTGGAGGTCCAGCTGACAAGGGCAAAGGCTTGGCCTGCTCGCCAGCCCCAAGATGGTCAGGAGTGGAGCACAGAAAACACAAGGAAAGGCTGGGAGGTCTGAGTTGGTTCAGATTGAAGAAGAGAAAGTTTAGAGGGAACTTACAGCTCTCTGCAGCTAATTAACTGGAGGATGCAGAGAAGATGGAGCCAGATCTTCTGAGGTGCATGGGGAGAGGAAGAGAGGGAACTGGAACAAGATGGAACATGGGAAATTTCTCTTGGATACCTGGGAAAAAAATTTCACCATGAGTGTAGTCAAATACTGTGAGAGAGGTCAGAGAGGCTGTGAGATCTCCATCACACCTCAACTGGACAAGGTCTGGAGCAACTGGGTCCTGACCTGGTTCAGCAAAGCTGGTCTGGCTTTGGGCAGAGGGTCAGTCCCTTCCTATCTTAATTATTCCATGTTTCTGTTAGGGCACACCTTAATGATGCGTTAACTTTGTTCCCAGGTACTTTATCTCCATTACGCAAGGCTTTCATCTTGCTGCATGAAGCCTTGCAGCTGCTCTACATGAGCTGTCTTTCCTTTTCATGGACAAATCAGGGATTTCCATACTTTCCTCACCTAAGCTCCCATCCACAATGGGAGATCTCTGGGACTTGGTGAAGTCTACCTGCTTTGCCAAGGGTCAGCCCATGATCTGCCCAGCGCTGTCGCCTTCTTGTCCTCCCACAGCACCACCCCAAAAACATCTCAGTGCCACATGTGTGCGAGGAGTGGAGGGAAGGTTTTGCTCAAGAACAACCCATCCGCATGTCTCAGCAGGCTTCTGTGTGCCTTTCCTCAACTTGGCAGCTCCATGCTCACTTTCAGCTGGATCCTGGTTACCCTGTTAGATCTGAGCTCTCCATCTATCCTGTTCTTGTGGCACTTTCTGGTCCCACAGGAAAAAGAGAGTAGAGCAAAAGTAAGGCTTTGCAAATCTGAAGAGCAGGTTTCCTCCTGGAAAACCTTGCCAGGCTCTGGGAAGTCTCAGCTGTGCTGGGGCAAGGCTGCGTCATTGCTCAGAAACTAGCATTATCCTGGGAAATATGAGAAAATCCCAACACCTTTACCTCTGTCCTTCCTGGTGGCCACCCACCTTGACGAAGAAGCAACCCTCAGCGCTAAAAAAAAAACACAGCAGGACTCCCCCTCACCAGTTTTGGGGGCGAATTGTTTTCCCCCAGCAGATGTTGCAGTGATCTGTAGACACTTTCAGCTCAGGAGCGCCTGACAAGTTTGAACAGCAAACCCTGCACTGCTCTGGGAGCAGTATTGGGCCAGCGAGCCCTTTGATTGCAATCAGCAAGTTGGCAGGAATCCCAGGAACTCATACAAAAATGCTTTGAAGAGGCCAGATGCACAAGGCGTGTCTGTGTGTGGGGTGCGGAGCGGTGATTCACCGCATCGCCATGCGATGCTTGGTGCGCACACATGCAGCCGTCCGACCGCAGTGAAGGCCCCCATCTCCCTCAATCACCTGTTACCTATTTTAATTTTTTTTTAATCCTCCAATCTTTTGCCGATCGCACCTCGAATTCAGCACAGGTTTTGTTTCCCTTTCAGCCTTCCCCCACTGCTGCCTGCGAGCTCCAGACAGAAAGGCAGACAGGGGATTTGCTTCAGGCGCTCGTAGATGCAAGCTCTGCTGCTGCGCTGGTGCTGCACTGGGCTTGCTGGGGATGATACTCACCATGCTCTGCTAGGTAAGCTTCCCCAGCCCGTGATTCAGAGCAGAAACAGCAGTTTGCATAGAAGTGCAGTAAACTCCTTTGTTTAAGTACCTTTTGCTCTTTTAGATATGTGTTTGGAGTCTGTTGCAGAAACCTGGGAGATTCCCTCCCTTGGGCTAGACCATGTAAACTTGCCCAAAGAAACTGTTGTTTCTTGAAAGCCTCTATAAGCTCCCTGTGCCCAGCTCCGCAGCCCAGCTCAGCATTTTGGGCGAGTTATGAAACAGGGCAGATGCCAGAGCATAGCATTTGTATTATCCGCCAGCAAATGACGGGATGTGATAAACACTTGGCTCTCCCGTGCGGGGACAGGGTGAGGGCTGTTCCTTGCCGTGGGGGAAATGACATTACAGGTTTGCAAGAGCTGGGCACTTTGTTGTGCAGAAGCCATCTGACGCTGACAGCCTGTCATTGATTTGCGAAAACATCGTTTGGCATCGATAACAAGCTTTCAGGAGAAACAAGTAGGACAGAGGAAAACAACACCCAGGTATTGCTTCGTTGTTCCCCATCTGGACTGCAAGCTCACAGACTTATCCCCTCTCTGTGAAATGCACAGGAGCAGCAGAAAATCCTCCTCCATCTCACTGGGCATTGGCCACCAGGTCTTGGGCAATACTCACCCCTCATCCTGGCTGGTCTTGCTTGGGCATGGTCTAAATGTCCAGGCTGCTTGGGTGGTGGAGCAGAGTGAAGCCACCGCATCCCTTGGGTGAGGTGTCAGGAAATGTGGGGAGAGGGGACCAAAGGTAATTACACTCTAGTTGCTCTAGTCCTGTGTGTCATTAACAAAGCTTGGGTTTCTGCTGTTGGGTTCCACCGGAGAAGCATCCTGGGGCATCAGAAGAGGAAGGTGCACAAGGTTCATCTTCCCCAGAAGCATGCCCTATGCTTTCTGATACTGCTCTTGTTCCTCCAAAATACAAAACATGGCACCTGCGTGCTCACAAGCCACCAGGGAAACACAAAACCTGATGAACGGGAATGAAATAAAGTGCTTTCCCACTGTTTTCAAGGAGGGACCCAGCATCTGTGAGCTGAAAGCACCGGGCCTGTGGGCAGCCAGACCCCGAGCACTGATGATTCCCACCAGAGAGAAACCCCCCAAGTCCTCTCCACTACAGCACCCTCCATCCAGCAGCACAGAGGAGCCTGCTCCTCCTGTCCCTTCTCTGGGCTCTGTGCTGACACAAGCACCCAGGACCTGGTCCTGGGGGGGCCCAGGAAGCCTCTGCCCTGGGCACCCTCCCCTTTGCCTCCCTCCTGATGGGGTTTGTGCCTCTTCTCCTGTATCAGCCTCTTGTGGCTTGGCAGGAGCTTTGTCAGCACTTGCTGTGACCTGAAACTGGTCACACCAGCACCGAGGTGTTCAGTTCTCTGCAAATGAGTTGCTGCAGTGTGGCTTGGCAGAGAGGAAATTCTCTGCTCAAATTCATAACTTGGCATGTCATTTCTTGTACAGCCATTTTATCTTCTAGTCTGCTTGCTAAAGTCCTATTTTTCTCCATGCTACCCCAAGTTTCTTGCAAAGATTGTGCCAACTATTTGCCTGGTGGATGCCCTGATTTCTCCATAGGGCTGTCCCTGCAAAAAGTGGGACCCCCTTTGGGAAGAGGTCTCACCCCCATGAATACAGCAGCACCCTGCAGTCAGCAGGACTCTTCATGACCCCTACTTTAGGTGCTCTGTAAGTCCTGGACTCAGCGAGGTGGTTTTGCAACCTGTGCAGGCAGAGGAAACCTTTTGCAAGTGGGGAGCTGGACATGTTGACCCGGGAGCATCTCGGCAGGACGGAGGCTGGACCCCCAGGCAGGAACAGGCACTGTGGGCAGCGTTGCTCCTCTGACCCACGGCGTGTGCAATGCTGCCTCCTACTAGCAGGGGTGTCCCCAGGCTTTTGGCACTGAGACGCCATTTTGATACAGTTCAGACTAAATAACAAAATACAAGATGAGCAGGCTGTGTGGGAGATCCTCCAGCCCTCCAGCTGCTGAAGAGAACCGTTTCCTACCCAGACCCACAAAGCCTCACCCATGAGCTTCACAGTGAAGGGGATGGCAATGCCCATCCCCAACCCTTGTGCCTCCCAGCCTTGCCTACTCCGCATTGGTACCCACATGCCCCCCTCGACCAGTCTGCTTTGGCACAGGTTGGGGGAGGCAGATTTGGGGCGAGGGCAGCAGGGAGCCGCGTGCCCTGCAGCAGCGGCGCGGGGGCTGCGAGCGAGCCACGATGGGGAGTGCGTGGGTGTGTGCAGGCAGGGCTGTATATCCAGTCTGGCAGAGGGTGTGCCTGCTCACACGCCGGGGAGCCGAGCCGGGAGCAGGAGCCCTGAGACACCCTCGGCTGGGGGACGTATGGAAAGGAGGGGTTCGGGAGATTAACCCCAGCACGAGACTTGTTTGCTGTCGCCTTGTGTCGTGCGCGGTCAGGTGAAGTGCAGCCCCCTCTCCCCCCCAGCCCCACGGTCTGCTTGCAGCCATGCTTCACTCTCCACTGAAAACAGCGTTGGCATATGAGTGTTTCCAAGACCAGGCCAGCTCCACGCTGGCTTTGCCCTCGGACCACAAGCTGAAAACTAAGGGCACAGGAAAACAGCGGGTCCAAGAACAAGTGATGATGACGGTGAAGCGGCAGAAGCAAAAGTCGTCTGTGTCGTCAAGCGTGGGCCACTCCAACCGAGGTAAAATCCCACCGTGCTCTGGACAGTAAGGGGGTCCCCTCTGGGGACAGAGCAGCTGCTATGGGGTGCTTTTGTGGGGTTTTGTTTGTGGGGGACAGACCAGTTCGCGTCTCTCATGGGTTACCCCAGGCAAAGAATGCGGAGGTCTCTTGCACTAGATGGAAGAGTTAGGACAGACGCAGAGCTGGATGCATCTGACTCCCTCGGTGGAGCTGATCTCCCGGGAGTGCTGCACTGCTCCGCATCCCTGAGGCACTTGGACATTTCAGTGTGGTGTTATTAACCATTTGTTCCCTGGCTCTAAAGCTGGAGCAGCTGCCCAACCTTTGCAAATCCTTTCTCTGCAAGTGCCCCCGTGGTTGGAATCCTCCACCAGACCCATCCCCTCCTGTGGATGGCCAAAGCTAACAGCATTGCTCTTCTACCATGCCATGGGGCTGGGACCTGGCCACGAGCTGAGACTCGGCTGTCTCCTGAGCATTGTGGCAGGTGGAGAGCAAGCAGCTCTGCCTATACACGGGACACAAACCTGAGCTCGGGATTCGCCTCTGAAGCTCCCAAGATGTCTCCCATTTGCAGGCTGAGCAGTGTGGGAGCCTCCAGGACACCCCAGGAGGAGAGATGTCCTTTTCTTACCGCAGTGGCTTGTGTTGGTTTAGTGGGGACACTTCACAGCCCCCTCCATTTTGCAGATGGGTAAAAGGGGGTGTAGGGGTCCGGGCAGCCAGTCCACCTCCATGCACTGAGTCTGTGCCATAGAAAGTAAGCAATCATCTGAGTCCTGGAGAGAGGTTTCCTACTGGAATACCTTCCTCTTTGGGTGAAGGCTTGGCAAATGATTTTCTTTGCCATCCTTGCATCTGGAGAAAGGTAATTGGGAGGTAAATCCCAGCTTTCCTCAGCCAGGAGCTGCAAACCCAGAGGGTTACGACATCTACAGTGCAAAACCTCCTGGGTCTCAGAGGTGCTTTCACCAGCAGCTATAGCAAGCTCACTGGCCTGGCTGAGCTCACCAGGAAGAGGAAAGCCCGAGGCTTTGGGGGAGATGGGGGAGATGGGGCTGGGACTGAACCATCCAGCTGTGTCTGGAGTAGAAGGGTGTTTGCTGGAAATCTGGGTGAGCTGGGCCAGTCTCTGTCACCTCTTTCCGGTACTATGGCTTGCCTGGCAGCTTTTCCAAGATGGATCATGAGGCTGAATCCAGTGGTGAAAAGTGGAGGTGGTGCTCCCGTAGGAGCCATCCTGGCTGTATTGCAATTGCTGCGATGGAAGGAATAGAGCAGCTTCAGGGTGGATGACATATGTGCAGCGACCAGTGATGGGCACTGCCAAGAACAAATCTCTGCTTTCTCTTTTTTGTGTGTGTTTGTGGACATAGACTCCAAGGGGTGGGTGGGGAACAGGGCAAGGAGAGCTTTCTTCTGCCACCAAAATGGAAAATGCAAATCTCCTCCTACCTCAGGAGGGTTTATTGCTTAAGGTGTTATGGTGCCAGACTCTGACAAAATAAAATACAAACCAGGATGAAATGAGGGGCTCTGGATGGGGATTGGGGCACTGTCAGCCTTCCTTTCCAGCAGAAGAATATTCCAAGGGGAAGTGGGCAGAGAGATGTCTCCCACTGCTGCCCATAGGCAGGAAGGAAGGGAGGCAGAGGGGGATTATACTGCTTGGAGAGGAGCCCAGGTGAAACCTCTGGGAAAGGAAAAAAAAAAGGCAAATTCCAAAGCTCCCTGTCTGTTTGACAGGCTGAAGTTAAACCCCTCCTCCAGACACTTTTGGAAATGTCTGGGAATGGGAATTGCTTGGAAATGTGCAGCTCTGGTTTCTGTGACCCAGGGAAGCTGAGTCACATTCAGCTCCCAGGAGCTGCCTCCAAACACAGGGCTGAGGCTGTCCCATTCCCACCGTGGGGAGGTTGGCCGGCACAAAGGTCCTGATGGCTGATTCACCACAGCGGCTGCTCTCTCAGTGCATTTCTGGACAGAATCCCAGAAGGGCAAGAAGTTGGCATTTATTCTTGGGCTTTTCTCCTGGGTTGGAACCCGAGAGGATCAGGCTGAACTTTCAAGTATTGATTTTTACTGCTGTTGGTCCAAAGGTTAGTCGAGCAGACCTAATGAGAAGCATTGATGTTTCCTACAAACAGGCTACCTGGGTCTGTCAGGCATGGATGTTTGCCTGTTCAAATGCTCCTACAACATCAGCTACCTGCATCCCCCCCATGATTTCTCAGAGATGCCCCTCAAAGGCAACACAAGCTGGGGAATTCACAAAGCCCCTTGATAAATGTTTGAGTGCTTTGTTCCCCCTGCACCCAGACAGTTTCCTGCATGTGTCTAGTTAGGTGTTGGTCCAGGTCCAGCCATCTGTTGCTGCATTTTGATCTGTGGTTTAAGCAGGAGCTGAAGTGCAGCGCAGAACTTCCCCCAGCTTCAGGAACGCATGTGCCAATGTATGTAGGACAGGGAGCATGGGCATAGACCCCTCTTGCATGTAGCAGGGATGGGTGTTGTCGTATCCCATAGTTGGTTTCTTTAGAGGGTCAACAGACATTCCCTCAATATCCTGTTAATTGATGGATACATAAAATAAGTTGGTTATTTGGAGTCCAGCAGATCAAGGTGTTGTGGCCACTCCCTGAAGATCTGGTGTCACCCAATATGTGCACAAGCCACAACAGAGGAAGGTGATCCATCTGGGCTCAAACTGGTGTGCGCTATGGTAGGGCAGTGAGCAGAAACCAGTTGCAAGCAGCATAATCCCACAATCACAGTGGGGCCTTTTCTCAACACAGCAGCTATTGGTGTTTCCAAGGATGGCTGCAGAGTTTTGGGTCTGTGTAGTCTGTCCTATTTGGGTTTTGGGTCTGTAGGGTCTGCCTTAGGGCATATCTGCCCTTCTTACCATGGGAATAGCTAGCTGGATGGCTCCCTCTGAATTTGTGTGTAATGCAAATATTCCAGGGAAAATGAATGTCAGCGGCATGGTAGGAGAAAAGGCCAAGCCAAGCTGAACCAGCTCCTCGGAGCCAGCAGCACTAGTCTGCAAAGTCTTCTAGCTAAAGAAAAGTGTCGCCAGTGACTCGTCACTGGCTGGCAGGGTATAGCAGGGAGCAAAGATCTGAGGAAACCCAGCTGAGGAGTGTCGTATCCAACTGTCTCACGGCTGAGCTGTGATTTAGAGGTTTGCTATGCTGGCTGTGGCTGAGAAGGGAGAAATCCCACCTAGCTCTAATGGGATCACACTTAGCTTTAATGGGGTTCATTACTCTGATGTGAAGGGAAGAGGAGACTTCTGGGGACAGTAAGTCTTTTGAAGAGTTCTGTAACCTTCCCCCAGCATGAGATGATTCACTGAAAGCCATCCACTCTTCCACAAACCTTAGCTTATTGGTATTGAAAAAATACTAAAAGCCTTTAGCTCAGAGGCTAGAATGCAGAAATGAAGTTTGGTAATTCCTACAAGGATCTCAAATTCTGGGGTTTCATGAACACTTCTCTCCTAGGAGGCAGCCAGGCTTTGCTTTGTGCCTCCCACAGGCCCTCTTCTCTTACTACGTTTTTCCTGTGTTTAATCATCCTTACTGTTTTAAAGCCATGCATAGTTAATTATTTAACTCGTCTAGCCTGCACTACCAGTGACTGGTTCTTGTCTTGTCTTTCCCTGCCATGGATTAATATTTATTAACATGCATCTATTTCCACAGTGCTCCCTGTTAGCTTTGTGTCCAGCTGAAATCTTTCACTGTTGTGCTTGAAAAATGGCATTTTTAACACAATTCTCCTTGCCATCAGTCTCTTAGCTTCAAGGGGTGTAAAGTTGCCTTTGAAGAAAGTGAATAACTCATCAAGCATGGGCATATGGGGTTAGATGGAAGTCTCAGTTTGCTCTGCAATGGTTGCTAACAGCTATAGAGAGGAGGATGAGGGCAAGGTGAGCATGTGTGAGGCTCACAGTGATTAAGTGCAAGTTCTTTTAAGTGCCAGGTCTTTTACCCTCATGAACTGTTCCACTGAAGTTAAATAAGATTTTAGATTGACCAAGTTTTGAAGGAAATGTCTTGGGAGAAAGACCATTTGGGGGTGGGAGAGAGGGGTCCCTATGACAGCCCAGCCAGCACCTGAGCAACCCTCAGGGGTATTTTCTGCCCACAACCATGGTCACTGGGAGGCTGTGCTTCATCTGAGTGACTCTCACCCATGTCTTTTCTGTTTCTGTCCCATCT
>VZTV01022290.1:0-34884 GCA_013400875.1 Anhinga rufa | reverse complement strand
AGTAAATTATATACAGGCCATAAATGGAAGCAGTTGTAGTGTTTTTATGACTCTATAAAACTCTGGAAGTTTATTGCTATTGAACAAACATGTAATCTGATTCTTAAAGCTGAATATTAGAAACCAATAGGGTCCAAAACCTGCATTTACCTGCAGACCTATTGCCATGCTGGTCATANCCTATTGCCATGCTGGTCATACCAGGGAAGTTATTTTTCAGTGGCAGGTTTTGAGAACCATTAATAAATCCAGAACTACTTTCTAGAAGATGTCCCAGCTGGCCCAAACGTAGGGCAATATCAAAATTCAGTGGAGCAAAGAAGCGGCTCCAGTTTAATATCCTCTTTGTCTATAAAGAGGTCCTGTGAGGACTTCAATAAAAAGCTGAAAAGCAAAGTTTTTTTGACTTCTTAAATTCAGCTTTCTGCAGCATGCTGCCTGTGAAGAAATGAAAATATAAAGTTTTTCTATTTCATCAAGGACATGCTGATAAAATGGTGCATAGACAAACAAACCCAGGCCAAACTGGAGTATTTAAAGTTGGGGTTGTTGACCTGATTTACAAATATTTGTAAGCCATTGGCAGTACAACTGATTTTTCTAAGGGTTGGTGAGATTCATCTGAACAAAAACATATGCACAGCTGTGCACTGAGCTGAGCTATGTCCTACAGAGACTAGTGGGACATCACTTCTGTGGAGGCAGGACGGTGTGTGTGATCAAAGGTCTGATTCATGATTTCTTTTTTTCATGCGTCTCCCCCTTATTGTTATTTTTACTTGCACCATTTCCATTTGAAGACAGACTGGCCTTTCAGTGGGGTGAGTGAGCATGAAAATATTTGAACTGCGCAAGGTCTGTGTTCTTTCTCTCTTTTTCAGTGATATTCAGGACACTTTGGTTTTGTTCTCATGGCTCACAGTTTTCTGCCAGCAATGCTATCTTTCTGGGAGCAGAGGGAGCATGGACAGCTTTCAGGGTGCATCTCTGAGGGGTTAGAGGAGGACCTCTGGACTGCAGAGAGTCATGGACTCTCTGTCCCCATCTGACAGACCTTTTCTTTGTGACTGGGAGATTTTACTCCCATAGTGCCCCATTGCTCTGGAACCAGTTACCTTGGGTTTGCAGTTTCTTTTGTCAGGACAAAAGCACATCAAGCCAGGAATGAGAGTTTTTTCCATAGAGATTATCTCAAACCCTTGGTAGGGGAGGATGGAGAAAAGAAAGGATAGGGACAGCCCTCTGGTTAGAGTGCCTGCACTTCTCTAGTGTCTAGGGTGGAGGAGGGATCAGAACATCTAAGCCCTGCTCTTCCTTGGTTACTTTTATGAAGGGCAAGTATGGCTTGAATTTGGTCTTCTGATCACAGTCCTATTCTGGACTGGGGGTAGCTGTTGGACCCCCATATGCTACAAATGAAGTGCAGTCTTTGAGTCTTTGAGTCTTTGAGTCTTGAGACTATAGGTGGCTCTAGTAATATCAGTCTAGACATAGCTAAAATCAAGTGTCATTTTTTTATTTTTCCTTTGGAGAAAGAGAAGTGCTTTTCCTGGTTAAATGCTCAGATGGATAATGTAGAGGAAACTTCAAGTACTTCTGAGATATTTTTATGAAGGTTTGGTCATTCCTTGCATTCAGTAAGAGCAACAACAGATTAATGAATGCCATTTAACTGTGTCTGTTATTAAATGTGTCTTGGAGAACCTTTCAAGCACCTTGCAGAGCCAGCACTGTGGCTGGACGCTTGCATCAGCAAGGGTTAAAAATCTCTCCCAAGATGAGAAATTTCCAACTCGCTAGTAGTGACAACAATGCATAATAGTTTAGTATTAACAACAGCAACAGTAAGTAAAATGCTGTGATGCTGATGATAAAAGAGAATCAAGAGCAGGAATGCCTGTATTTTTAGCTAAGGGAAATACGATTTCAGTGATCAACTCTTCACTATTAGATGAGTTGCAGAATCATTTCAAGTTTAGCTGTCACCAATAATTAGCCTTAAAGATATCATTGAAGAGAAAGTCAAATTAATGAATAAGAAAATGGAACTTTTATTCCAGCAGGGCATCCATTTTCTTCTGTATGTGTAGTTTGGTAGAGGGCATCAGTGTGCTCCCTCACTCCCTATAACCGTGTGTGGACCAGGTAAATGTGATTCAAACTGCATGTCCAGCTGGAGGTGGGCAGCAGCCAGAGGAGCTGGGTGCTACAGCTGCTCTGCATGTGGCTGGTTCTACCTTGCAGCTCCTAGTCACAGTTTCGGAGTCTATAGATAATCTCCTTACTGAAGAACCAGTTTAATTTTAGGAACATGGGGCTTTTTTTATGTTACCACCACATTATGAAACGCACGTGGTGGCAGCTGTTAAGCCTAATGAAACCCACAGCAGGGAAGAAAACAAAGTATCACCTACAAAAAGAACAAGCGGGGATCATGAACAGATGTAAGTGGCTGAGAATGCTGGATTTGCAGACAATATAGCCTTTTTTTATCATTTCACTGTGGGAAAGATGAGAGAGGACTGGGATGAATGAAGCCATGTGACTCCTAATTACAAGAGATATTTTTTTTTAGAGAAACAGATCTTTCCCTAAGGAAATACCTCCAAATAGCAAGGACAGATGAACTGTCCTTGCACAGGATTAACAGCAAGGAGAGTGTGGCTACCCACGGTCCCTCTGTACGCCCACTAGAGCAGAACCGTGATTAAGGCTCAGACTAAAGGAATGCAGGAAGCAAAGTCACAGATGGATCAGGGAAAATGCAAACATTATGCTTCAGTTACTTTTGTGTGGAAAGCAATAAATACAAAAGGTAGAAAGAACAATGTTTGTTCTCTTGAAAGTAGGACAAGTAGAAGGGAGAGCTGTTAGTGGTCTGGATGTGGAGCTGCACACAGCTTTCATCAAGAATGAAACCCATCAGTGCAGGCAGGGACTGAAGGTGTCCAGAGATGTCCAGTGAAGAATCCACAGTGTGAACTCAGCTGATCCAGGCTGTCAGGATGCCTGCAGTAGAGGAGGCATCTGCCAGACATTTGCTTTCTAGTTCTTAAAATCTTTCACCAACTCTGTTACCACTGGGTTGCTGAACACATGGAAATACAAACTCAGTAATATTGATAAGCAGCAATGTTAGACTGGAGAAAGGCAGCCCTCTTCAACCACAGTCAAACCATCCTAACACCACTGGGCATAACTGGGCCATTGAGAAGGAAGCTATGAAACAGAAGGTGTTATCACCTAGGGAGGGCGGGAGTTGGTACTCACAGCAGGACATGGAGGAGCAGGGTGATGTGGCACTGCAGTACTGTGGCATTCCTCATAAATGGGACGGGACAACAGTGTTGTTGGGCAGCCTGCAGCTGGAGTCTAAAGCTATATTCTGCAGATGGGTTTTAGAAATAGACCCTGCTGCAGCCTGTGAGTCAGCTGGAACATGACACTCCATTAGCACAGGTGGAAGAGGGACTGGTGAGTCTTCGATCAGGGTCCTTGTTAAGCCTGTGGAAACTGTGCAGGGTGAGCAGCAGCCAAACAGCAGAGAGAAAATGTCAGGTGAACTGAGGGTCTGCATAACCACAGCTGCTGACCCTCTAAGAAACATGCTCTTCATTTGCTGTGCCTGGGGACCTATGGCTAGGTAAAGAAAGATCACGCACCGTCTTCTTGAGAGCATGTTCAGAAATAGTGGGAAGGATGAGTTGCCCTGTCAGCTGAGGGTTTGTCCATGTGTACCAGGGCTACCTGTATGGGTGACCAGCACTTGGTTCTGAAGGAGCTCCCTCACCACCAGAGCCAGGCACCACACCTCAGGCATCCAGGCTGTCAGTGGTGAGTTTCCTGTTGCTGGAGAAGAAAATGTCAAGGAAGAGGGCCACTAACTCCTAAAATCGGCAGTGGGAGTGAGATAATGCAATGGCTACAGGTAGGATGAGAACTGGAGCCCCTTACATTGGGTGCCTGATGGCTGGAAGGAGATCCTTCTGAAAGACAAAGCGACCTGATGCTATTCGTAGGCCAGAAGTGAACTTCTTCCACTGATGGACAAAAGAGCCATTAACATCCCTATCTGTCTTACCAGGTCATGTAAAAACATACACACTGATAGAACCATGGTCTCTCCTTTCCTTCCTATCCCATTTTTTCATCCATGATGAACTGTAGAGCTGAATAGACTTCTGATAGCAAGCATGATTTCAAAACACACTCTTTTTGCTAAGCCTGGAAAGTTTCAAATCTGAATGCAGGCAGATAGCCGCTGAAATATCTGAATTTCCAGAACAGAAAGACATGAGGACTGCAGGGTCAGCCGCTCCAGGGCAGCCAGCCACGGAGAATGCCTGAGGGCCTGGGACTCCGTGCGCCTGCCAGGGACAAAGAGTATCATGAGTTTTAACCAAGGCTTTGCAAGAACTATCAGTCCTGGAGAATGACATTTGTTCTTCTGTGGAGGGTGATTATTTTTATTCTGAAAAGCTTGATCAGCCAGTATTGTGCAACAAACTCCCTAAGAAAAAAAAAACAAAACAAAATGAAAATGTGCGCTTCCCTTGAGCCTGTGCTCTTTTAGAATAGCTGCTTGTTCCTATACTGAGGCAGCTAATTAAACTCATTAATTCTGTACAGGGGCAAACTCTGTGTGGCACTGAGATGAGGACAGAATCTGCCCTTATATGCTGTTATTACCAGAAGAATTGAATTGAGTGGTGATGGTCAGGGTTTGAGGTTCCCAAACTCCACAGAGGCTGTGTAGGATGACAGAGAAAGTAAAGACTGTGCAGGTGCAGACAGGTTAGTACAGAAAGCATGTCTTGAATCAGAGTAGGCCTCTCTGGGAAGCTCTAGAGTAATGATATGGGATGATATATGTGAACAAACTTGTTCTACTAGGAAAGCAATCTGCCTATCTTTCTAGTGGTTGATTAAGCTCTCAGTTGTAAATATTTACCCTACTTCCGTGCATTTAGGATTTTAAAGCAAAATAGCTATGACACAAATGGGCTGTACTTGGCCTGGAAACTGAAACCAAGAACAGAGATAACAACATGTAGAAGTGTGTAATATAGATGCTGGCAGGGGTGTAGATGCATGCATTAGCCTGGTGAGGTCATGGCTGCAGCGGTGGAAGACAGGGTCTGTGCATGTCAGGCCAGCAGACTGGGCTGGAGTGAGATGGATTCCTTCTGTGTGAGATTCCCATGGGCAAATGAGGAGAAGGGAAAGACTACAGACACCTCTGCAAGAGTCCTGCAGGCTGATCACATTAGTGATGAATGACTGTTTGTGTGCATGGAGGCAAGCACAGCAGAAAGATTTCTCTGGGTATTTGTAGCCGCAGGCTGGCTGCCTGGAGAGGATTGACACTGTCCCAGAGTGGTCTCATGGGCTGACAGTGCTGTGGAGGGAACGGCCCCTGAATGGGAGATGCTTTGAGAGCAGGAATGGGGATGAGGGACAGGCCAGTCCATATCTAATTTCTCCTCACAAAGGGAAGGGTAATGTACCACTTAGTTTCTCTTGCCCATTCTCTCTGCAAACTTGTCTGTAAAATGTGATGGTGCAGGATAACCCGCAGTGTCCTTTGTCATTGTACCTTGAGGAGACAGCCATGCCAATCTGTCCCATGCTGTGACAGTCTCAGGGGTTGGGGGGTGGCATCTCATAGCACCACTTTTGCTTTGCTGATGATGCAGTTTTTATGCTGATCTTTGTCTCTCTTAGCAAAGAGCTCCAGGACAGAGGGCTAGGAAGAGATGAGGGAAACCATGGTGGCTTTCTGGGGGATACATGCAGCTCGACAATGGGTCAGAGGAGTGCCCAACATGCCATCATGTACTCTAAGGGACTGGAACTGTTCATTGTGGTGTTCTCCTCCTGGAAGGCAGCAGGCAGTACTTGCTCAGGCAAGAGTGAAATCCTGTAAAATTGAAATGGTCTCTCATAGGGGACTTTGCCTTAGTCTCAATGAAAATCAGAGGGTCCCGATGCCATGTTCCACTGAGAATGGGTTGTAGGCTTGCCAGGTATTTTAGTACTTTGGATGTGTGCTGATTTTGGCTGGGGTAGAGTTAATTTTCTTCCTGGTAGCTAGTATGGGGCTGTGTGTTGGATTTGTGCTGGAAACAGTGCTGATTACACAGGGGTGTTTTAGTTACTGCTGAGCAGTGCTTACACAGCATCGAGGCCTTTTCTGCTCCTCACACCGCTCACCAGCAAGTGGGCTGGGGGTGCACAAGGAGCTGGGAGGGGACACGGCTGGGACAGCTGACCCCAACTGACCCAAGGGATGTCCCACACCATATGGCATCATGCTCAGCACATAGAGCTGGGGGAAGAAGAGGGAAGGGGGGACATCTGGAGTGATGGTGTTTGTCTTCCCAAGTCACCATTATGTGTGATGGAGCCCTGCTTTCCTGGAGATGGCTGAGCACCTGCCTGCCCATGGGGAGCAGTGAATGAATTCCTTGTTTTGCTTTGCTTGTGCATGGTTTTTGCTTTACCTGTTAAACTGTCTTTACCTCAACCCACAAGTTTTCTCACTTTCACTCATCTGATTCTCTCCCACATCCCACTGGGGGTGAGTGAGCAAGCGGCTGCATGGGGCTTAGTTGCCGGCTGGGGATAAACCATGGTAGGATGGTTGCTGTTGTAGCCAGAGTATCTCTTTCTTGAATACAGGATTCATTTCAAATCCTTGATGAAGAGCTTTCTTGGCATCGATGGGCTTTGTGTTAGCACTTGCATTAGAGGGAGAGATTCATAAGCATGGCACTCATTAAAGGAGCCTCTTTGTTGATTGTCTGCGGCTTGAAACTCCACTGGCAATGACTGAATGGGGCAATGACCAAATGGGGGCAGAAAAGGAAATGTAGCGTCCTTTCCTTGTGTCTCATTTTCTTCCCACAGTTTTACCTGTTTACAAGGCATCACTGGCAGTGAATGAAATTTGTGCTGTTGATTTTTTTAAACAGAAAAGTCACACGCAAAGCTGCAAGGCCAGGGAGTAACATTGTCATGCATTTCCTGATAACCTTTGGGGATCAATAACATCCCAAGCCTAAAGCTCCCAGGAGAAGATCAAACATCCTCACCTGGAGCAACAACCCACAATTATTGGCTTTATTCCAGTTGCCTGCAAGAAGCTTCAGCCCTGCTAACCCTAAGGGGAGCACTTTTCTTCTGCAGAACAGTCTTGGGCCCCTTGTGGACTTGCATTTCCTTGGACGTCCTTGGCCCACAATATCAGGGGGCAAGAAGGGAGCGGTGGAGGACTGAAGCAGTTTTTCCTCCATCCTCTGCAGGAGCTGCACAGAAAGCCTTGACTGTAAGGGTGAAGGATGTAGAGCACATCAAGACCTAAACACTGGGAGGTCCTGAAGGAGCTCAGTGTGTGTCTGTGCCATGTGAGCTAGGCTCCACTTGCTGAGGAAGCTACCAGAGCAGAGAGCACTACATAGTTGTTATTTTAGCTTCTGTGAGGTATATGATTTACCTGCCAAAATCTCTGCTTTAAAAGTGAGTACTGCATCATATCATAAGAGCACTTACATGGTTTAACAATCAGCTAAGGGACAAAGTAGTCGTCAGCAGGGAATAATAATGTAATGATGCTCTTTGTAGGGAGTCCTGTTCCTTACCAGTTGATCTTATTCAACACTGATTTCGGAAAGAGACATGAAGTTGTCATTAAGAAATTTAGAGTTAACACAAAGGTTGGAATAATAGTATATAATGAGAGCGGCAGATCATAGATACAGAACAGCTAGGTTTGACTGGATGGTTAGATGTAAAGCACCAATATAAAGACAAGGGAGGCCCAGCACACTTCTTAGAAGAGGTACTAAAATATGGTGCACACAGTTACAAGGGTGTCTTGCGCTACCATCCAGGATCATCAAGATGCCTTTACTGAGGAGGTCTCTCCATATGCCACCCAGCCCCAACAGTGGAAGAAGCAGGTGTGTCTCACTGTGACAGTCTGTGGCTCATTGCTGTGCCTGCTAGGGGAGTCAGAGACTCTAGGAAGTTTGCTTTCCAGCTCTTGCAGTCCATGTTTTGAACCTGAGGGCTCCCAGCTCCTCAGGGTCCCAAACTCACCCCAGATTGCAGGTATGGAAAGATTTTTTGTCTGAACCATTTCCAGAGGAACAGTATTCTCCTGCTTATAGGAGTTATCCATCATCTCTCAGCACCAGCCAAGCTAAATGAGCCAAATATATCCTAGTGAGGAATTCAGTTCTTGATCACAAAATTGGAAACACAGTGGGAGTCCTCTGATGCAGTGCTGGTGGCCTAAAATGTAGGCAGGCTGGCTCAGTTAGGTCTCTGGGCTCCTCTACTGTCTGCAGAGAGAGAAGAAACCTTCCAGAGAGCAACCTGCCCAACCTTAGGCATCTGTCTTAAGGTAGGATGGGCCGCTGTGGAAACACTTCTCTCTCCACTGACTATACAGAGGGAATCTAGACAGCTCAAATGAGACATGTAGCTTTTCGATACTGAGAATGAGTCCACTTCAAATGGTGAAATCAATCTCACTCAAAACTAAGGAGGTGAAATGGAGTGTGAGTTTGTTCACCCACGGCAGCTGCAGCAGATGATTTAGATGGGGATGAGGTGATGCCTGAGCCCTGGCCTCCTGTGAGGCTCTGCCTTTCCCTGTGCCTCTGGTCGAGATGGATTCATTCTCCTTTCAGCTCTCTCCCTATTTATTGTATTTCCCAATATTTTATCAAATGGGGCTTTAATATTGCATGTTCCTCCACCCTCTGCTCTCTAGATAGGTTATAGGGCTTCCTCCTCTTTCCTTGTTTCATGGAGTTCAGTTCTGAAACACAAATATAGCAAATGAGCGTTATCTTCTTCCCTGTCCTTTGTGGATTTGATGCTTTTACTCTGCTACATGATGAGTGCACTCGCTTTCACATTAACCAGCCTTTCCTGAGACTCAAAACATTTCCATGGCTGTTAAAAAACTTCATAAGTCATATATGCACCTGGACATATGAGACCTGGAGGCCACAGCTGCACTTCTGTTGCTGGTTCAACCCCCATCCCCTCAAAATAAAGTAGTTTACCCAGAAAAGTAGTTAAAACGGCATTTAATACAAAGACAAGAGAGACTGTGCTGATCAGGTGCAGGACATGGCCAGACAACCATACCCACCAGCCACCCAATTACACATGACCAGCCCTTNTTCAACCCCCATCCCCTCAAAATAAAGTAGTTTACCCAGAAAAGTAGTTAAAACGGCATTTAATACAAAGAGAAGAGAGACTGTGCTGATCAGGTGCAGGACATGGCCAGACAAGCATACCCACCAGCCACCCAATTACACATGACCAGCCCTTTTTATCTCCTTATTCCTCTATTTTCCAGACTTGTTCCTCCCTAAATCACCTAGATACATCCTTTCCCCACCTTTGGTTCCTCCCTAAACACCCCACAATAAGTCATCTCCCCAAATACCCAAATGCTCTTCACCTGCATCCCGTGGTGTGTCCCTCACCCCCGGGCAGCAACCCCCTCAGTCCCAAAGGTGCTCTGGCATTGACTTACCGTGGTGGTTTTCACACCTGGACCATAGGGCTGAGGCTGTCCTGGGACAGGCCTGGAAGGGCCCAGAGATGCTGTCCCTTCCCCTCAGTCCATAATTTGCATTCCTGTCTGCCTTTGTCCCCCTGTGCTCCTCTGGGCTTGTGAAGATATGCATTCAATGGCCTGGTGGCTCCTGTGATGGCTTGGGAGCAGCTGGGGCAGGGTGTTATTTGGGGTCACCCCCACCCCTTTGTCTCTCTCTCCCCCTTTGTGGGGGATGCAGATGAGTTTTTATCACCTAAGCCAACAATTAACACAAAGTATAATCTTGGCATCAGAATACATTTTCCCTTCCATCCTCAGCTACCTTCTGTCAGTTTTAAAGCCCCTGGCATTCCAGATACATTTTCTGTTTTTTTAATGATACTCTTTAGATGTTACAGTCCCCTTTACCCTGCTGTAAAAGCTTAATTTTTTCCCCTTTGCTCCTCACAGAATCACACATCCATTCTGCCCTAGTGTCTCATCGGATACCTTAAAACAGGTTTTGTGTTGGTTGTGACCTGCTTAACCTTCAGTTCCTCCTTTTAAATCCATTACCTTGTTTCCAGCTCACATACAGTTGTGAAAGATGGTGGGGAAGGTGGAAAGCGGGCCCTCTGTGCCCTTTGAATTCACCTTCTTCTGCAGAAGGAACTTAGAGGTACAGCTGATCTGGTAGGGCTGCTTATGGGAGTCATTATTGTTGCTCAGCCGAAATGAGGGGGAAGCTAAAGCAATTCATGTGTAAGGAGGCAATCATTTTTATACAGAAATAGCTATTACTGTGTGTTTAAACTAACCCCTTATCATTTATGTTCTCTTAAGTGAAGGAGATCAGTACTGGGAGAAAGAGATGGGCAGAAACACTGGAAGGTTTTGAGGTCCGAAAGGGTGAATCTTGGTGGAGACTTCTGAAATGAGTCTGTGCAGAGCAGAGTCTGGGAAATGAAGCAGAGCTGATAAAAGCCACTTGGCACAGCCATTTACCTCTGGTACATGAGTGCAAACCTGAAAGGCTTCAAGACTGCTCAGCTTCCTGCAGTTCATCCCAAGAAGGGCACTTGGAAAGTGTCTCCCCAGCGTCAGGTCTGGAGGGCACGTATGGGGAGGGTCAGCGGGGCACGGTCAGGAGTGTGTCACACCTCTAGCAACACTTCTGTCCATTGCCTGGGGCTTTCCTCACTGACCTGGGGACCAGGAGCCAGAAACGTGCACTGTCCATGCCTGCCACCAGCGGGCTGGTCCTCTGCAGCTGCAGGGCCTGGGGGTGCCTGCCTCTGACCCCTGAATATCCAGCTGCTCTCCCCGCTGCCCACACTTGTTCTCTCCTTTTTACTTGTACTAATTTTTTACCTTTGCCTACTTCTTATTTGACCTTGCTTCTCCCTTTTATTTCTGCAATAGCTGATGTTAAATGTTAATAATTCCAAGTGACAAACAATCGCTGGCCCATATCCAAGAAATTGCTGCTTATTTAAAATCTCAGGGTGAAACGGTACCAGGGAAATCAGACAGTGATCTGATCCCATCTTTAATAATTTTACAACCTGATACATTCCCACAAAGTTATCACTACCTCTTTCCACATCATCTGGCTGAAATGTAAGCAGCCCAGCATATAATAATGTAACCACCTGAATTATGTGTTTAATAGGAAGCTTGCAGCCAGGAGACAAAAAACAAGCATTGAATCTATAAATTATTAAATTTAAAAATGGAACGAGACATCTTTGGCCAGAAATAAGCAAAATGCCTTCTTATAAGCTTTCTGCTGAAATCTCCTGGTGTGCTCACAACTCACTGACACGCTGCCTTGAATTGTTACTTCAATTCCTGTTTTGGTTGTCACCACTCTCAATTATTTTAAAAAAGGACCTAAAATAGATTTATATTTCTCAGATTTTATTAGACAGTAAAAAAGAGAACTGTGAGCTGCAGCAGTTAAATAATTTATGTCCTTTGCTAGAGGGGCAAGAAGACCTAAAATAAAAATAAAATACATGTATTGGAAAGAAAGGTTTTTGTATCTTATTGTTTTCCTGCCCACTGGTTTTGCTGCATGGAACTTTAAGATATATATTCAATAGAGAAGTTTCTTTCCCATCACATGGCTACTTATTATCGTCAGATTCTAACCACCAATTCATAAAAGACCTATCTCGATGGAGTTGATCTCTGCTTCGATTTCATGGTGATAAAGCAAAGCTAGGAAGCAGGTGGTGGGTGTACTTTTTCGTATGAAGAGGTATTTATTGTAGGTAGTGTACTTAAGCATTAAGCAATGATGTTTCTTTTTCACGTAACTTTGAAAATCAATATGTTCCCCTACAGTTCCTTCAATACTGAAAAATACAAAAAAGGCACTGTTAAACAGCCTTTATGCATTGCTTTGCTTTAGCAAGCCTGAATCTGTCTCCTATGCCCTAGTCTGTTACTGCTGATCCACAGAGGATTTCAGTGAAGCACTGAATTGCCTTGGACATCTGCAAGAGGCTCATCGCTGCTCTGAGTGTCAGGGGAGCTCTTCAACCTGGCCTAACATTCCTCCAGGGGCTGAATTCCCAAATATAACACAAGTTTAGCATCTGACTGATACTATTAAGATCTGAAGATATTTTCTTTTTGGTGCCCAGAAATGCCAATGTCAGCCTCCAGCTCGCAAATACCCACACAGGAGTTTTATTCTTGCTGTAGTTGTGAAGACACAAATACAACCACGAGGACATAGATCTACCTGGTGACTTATTCTGGCAGACATGGTGGACAGCACCATATGGAATAAATGTCCATAATAAGCAAGTATTCAATACTATGCTACAAAACTACATCTTTCCCATCCATAGGGCTTAGTGGCTGATTTGATTTGTGAGCAGGGATAATTTATTCCTCTGAAGTATGTATTCTATCATTCACAACACCTTTCCTTTTCTATCTCCCCTTTAAAAGTTCTCAGTCTTTGACACGTCTTATAGCAATGAGTCCCACAGTTAATGATTTATTGTGGAAACCAATTACAATAAAACAAACGAAAACCAGTCCCTGGTTCTGCCTGGTCTTCTTCATTAGTCTTCAATCTGATGTGTGTCAATAAAGTATATTTCTGTACAAGCTGGAGTCAAGATTCTGAGTACACTCAATTGTCCTCCAGTTTCCTTAATGTGATGTTCCCCAGATTTCATCTCCTTCTAGACATGGCATGAAAATCTTGTTGCTGTTTTTCCAAGTCTCTAATCATTATGTTAGCTGTTCCTACAGCCTCCTCTATTCTTATCCTGTCTTTTGTAAGTTCACTTTCAAGCAGAGTTCAAGATAAGGTCACCTTGCTTGTAGATGCATTGTCATTGTTAAAGTATTATTTTCTTTGGGGTTTGGTTGGTTTTTTTTTGGGCCACAACTTCCTATGACACTAAAAAAAAATTGCACAGATCATAGGATACAGGACTTAAAGGAGCCTCAGGAGATCATTTAATCTATCACTTGAACTGAAGCACAGCCAGGGATCAACCCTTAATAGATGTCTTAATGTGGTTCTCTCCTGCAGCTGTGCCAATATAATTGTCCCTAGCCTGTTCCTGTACTTCTCTCTCTTGATGGGCAGTAGTTTTTTTATTGAATTTCTGAAATCTTTTTTATGCAAAATCAGCTGTTCATTTTTTGCTCTTTTACCCTATACAAGATGGAGAGCAAGTTGCTGCTGCTCCTTTGGAAGTATGTTGTGGGGGACTGGTATGTCTTCCCTCACTTCCCCTGTTTTCTGGAAGAGAAAATTTTCCAATTTCTCTGATTTACTGATTTTTCCACATGGGACCTCTCTCTCTGGTTTCCCTCCAAGCTACCACTATCATTATTGAAATCCGTTGACAGGAAAAGCCACAGCACTAAGCTGATGACCTCCCATCTCTTAATGTCTCCTTTGTCTGTACATAGCAAAATCAGGTTTAGGTTGCTGGCTGCTATACATCTGCTTATTTTTCGCGAAGACATCACACCAAACAGGCTCATACCGAGTTTGTGGTAGACTCTAACTCTGACCTTAGGTTGTGCTGTATTGTTGCTAACAAGCTATTCCCCATACTGTATTTGTGTGTCTGATTTCTCCTTCTTCAAACTGTATGTGCATGAAACTTGGCTTCAGCAGTGGAGTTTCTGCTTCTGTGTTCCTGGCAGATTGCTTCCCCCACAGATATACTGATAGGACTGCTTGTGGGGCTGTGCTGTGAACCAGAGCAGAGAATTGAACCAGGTTAGATATAACACTTTACAAATAAGGAAGAGGTATTTTTATTCTGAGTTGTCTCAAGGAGCTGTTTTGCAATGCAGCCCCACAAAGAGTTGATCATCACACCTAAAAGGGCAACAAACTTATGCTAAGGCTGAAATGAGCAGATTGGAGGTGGGGAGAAAGATAGAAGGTTCTCAAACCAGCTTTGATGGCAAGGGTAACCTCACCTGTCTAAATTCCAGACTGAGCTGTTTGCATTTGTCTGTGTTGAATTTGATTTGTCTGTTTGAATTTGAATTTGAATTTGATTCATTTTGGGTTATGTCTCCAAATCATCAAGACCATCCTCCAGAGTACTTTGAAATCTTCCCAGTGTTTGTGCCTCAGAAACCCCCTGGTCCAATTCCTGTCTGTTATCTCCCTTCTGAACTATTGAGGGAGGCTGTGAGTGAGCTCTACAGAAAGCTGAGAACACACTAGAGGTCACAGCATTAAAAAGAATTGTGCAATTCATATTTTTATTCTGTAAAATGTTTGGCATATTCACAAAGCTCACAAGGTGTTAAGGTTACAAACCGTCTGCGAAAGCAGACAAGGAACACTTTATACTGAAATGTAAGGGCTAAGAATATTGGTAGAGGTGGTACCCCGATGTGACAGGCAGGCCTGCCCCCAGAAGATGTAGGACACAAGGGCTGAGGTGACTTCATCACTAGAGGTCTGGAAGAACAGTGTCAGGAATGGCTCTTCCTACTTTGAGCAAGTATGCACACACAACTCCACCAGCTCCTTCCCAGGTCTATTTTTCTAGGAAATACATTTGCTTAAGAGCGGACGAAGAAAATTTGATGGAGCATCTAAGGAGGCGAAAGAGAGAGTGTTATCATGGGGGTGGGCCATTTGGAGACTATTGCCACGTAATGGTTCCCAACAGTGTTAAACTCCACTGTTCATCGTGAGTGAGCTACATGGGAAAAAATAGACAATTCCCTTGTAGCTCAATACAAATTCAATTGTGTTTTGTGTTTTATTTCACTAGTCATCTTTTCTGTTTCCAAATTTAGTAAATATTCCTCTGAACCTTCCCCTGGCATTGGATATGTTTACTGTGATAGAAGCCTATCAGTCTGGTGACACTGCTACTGCTGAAACGGTAGCCTGGAGTACTGCAAAAGGCACAGGCACTCCAAAGAGATTGCCACAAAGAAGGGGTCAGAGAGCTGCAGGGTGAGGAGGTGCATTTTGCCAATCTGTAGAAGGTCAGTACAAGGTCTAGGTTGATAATTGCCAGGTTTGGGGAGGGCACGAGCACAAATCAACTCTATTTCCAAGGAGCAGGCATCAGGGATCCATCTCACCACTCAGGACACCGTCTGAGCTGCCAGAATATGTTCTGCAAATTTTACTGTATTCTAGCGTAAAAGCTATAAAAGAAAATATTGACTAGCATGCAGCACAAGATGGATCCCTGTTTGAAAAAGCCTCTAAAGCGGGCTGCGACCCACCTAGGGTTATTGCCCAAGTAATGTTTTCAGGGCTGTTTATCCACCATGGTAGTTTCCTGCAGACTGTATTTCCCAAGCACACTTGCAAGACTGCCATGTGGGACTATGTCATAACCCTTCATAGAGCCAATATATATCACATCTACCACTTTCCCTATCCACTAGACCAGTTATCCTGCCAAGGAGAGGACATTAGATTCTTTCGACATGAATTGGTGTTGTCAAGTCCATGTGGGCTCTTATCTTATTACCTTATTATTCTCTGGGTGCTTATAAACCAGTGCTTAACCACTTGTTCCAGTATTTTTCCAGGTACTGAGGTTAGACTGACCTATCTGTATTTCCCCAGGTTCCTCAATTGCTCCTTTTTAATAGCAGATGTTATACTTGCTCCTTCCTAGTCTTCTAGGATGTCACTCTTCCTCCATGTGCTCTCACAAGTAAAGGCTCTGTGACCGCTGAGGATACTCCCTTCAGCACTCTGGAATGAAATCCCATCTTCTTTCTCCCTCTCTTAAAATTAATTGCATTAATAATTGGTAAAAAATAACATTTTATTTTTAAGTGAGTGATGCACTGAATACTTAGGCTTTCTCTGTATCATCTATTATTTACTCTGTGTGGAATTATCCAAGGATTTATTTCATTTTCCTCATTCTTAAATATTTCTTTTCATGCTACTTTTTTGTCCCTTACTAATTAATTAATTATTTTCTCTTGCATACTGGCCTTCTGCTAATACATTTTCACATTTAGTTTCCACTCATGATATGTTTCCTATTTTGTTTCCAAGTCACTGAAAATTACCCAATGCAGCCACAAGTTTCTCCTGTTCCAATTACTTTTTTTTTTCCTCCTGCATTAAGGCCATTTCTCAGTCCTTTTTTGTAAGTACCTGGTCTCTTTCATTCCTTTTTTGCTTGTAGTCTTTTCCCATGAAATCATATTTGCCAAATTTCTTGAGTTTACTTTCCTGGAGTTTCCAGTCCCAAGTGTCTTTTAAAGGGTTAAGCTTAATATTAATATATGCTATAATTCTCTGTGGTGAGATCCTAAATCATCCTGAAGAATCTAAAATGTCATATGTGAGTGTTATTTGAAAACAGCTTAGAATGACAAATGTTTGTAAGGAGTGACATACACTGTGATGGAAGTAAAGAGCTTTGCAAACAAAACTGCCCTTTACTCTGTGCATTGCAGGTGGGTCCTTCCTACAGCCCTGCGATCACTCCAGAAACAACTTCTCCAACTGCAATAACTACAGTTCCCACAGGGTCCCTGTGAGAAATCTCCTTCTTTTCACCATCTCCAAGGTGCTGTATGTTTGGTCCTGTGGGCTGGGACGTGCCCTGCCTGCTTTCCTTGCCCTGTGCTCCCGCAGGCTCCTCTGGGCGACCTGGGAAAGGTTACCGACTGCTCCTCCTCCCTGCCTGCACAGCCAGCGCCAAGCAGGCAGCTGCTTTCTTGCCTGCTGCTCATCCATAGCTGTAAGCACAGCATCCACTACCCAACGGGAAGGAATGAATACACAGATCCTCTCAACCACCTCATGCTGCAAGTGTGTGCAAGGCAAACTGCAGAATTCTTCTGAGGATATTGCAAGCATGCTGGCAAGACTCAATTGCCAATTGCTTTTATTAGGCTATTTTTATTAGAAACTATTAAGGTATTTGCCATTTACAAACTGGGTGCAGTGTGACATATGCAAAGAGCACTGGGCTGGAAATGGCCAAATATTGCATCCGTTTTCACTCCAGCTCTGGAATGCTTGGAGATCTTGGGGAACTGTCTTCCTCTTCCCTGTTCTTTCTTTGCCAAGTGCTTTGCGATCGGCATATGAGCGGAACATGATTATACAAAGCCCATCCCCTTCCTAAAGGTGATAACCTTTCTGGCTACTGGGGAACTGTTCCTTTTCAACTACCTGTGGTAATTGCTTCAGCAAACCCCTCAATCTTTGGTCACTGCTTATAGTACCGATGTATCAATAGTCTTGTCCTACATCTGCTTGAACTGGCCTGCTGCCTGCCAAAGTGCTACCTGAGCTTCAGATCTTCATGGGCTCAAATATTTTGTGCCACCAGCCAATATTTGGTGATCGCTTCCAGTCACCCAAGCAGCAAAGCTATTCATTACCTAATACCTACTTAAAATGAAGACAACAAAATCCTGTCTCAAATGGCAGAAGCATTATGATAAATGATTTCTAGCCCTGCCTTCTCAGAGGCTCTTCCTTCTGTATATGTGGCTTGCTCAGGATTGGGTAGAAGCAGGTGGATCCTTCCAACATCAGACTTCAGTATTTCCTCTGAGTTTTGAACTCCTACACACAGTGGTGCCTTCTGATGCCTCATCAAGAGCACTTTTCATGGGTACAACATCTCTATTTCATCATAGACACAACCTCACTTGGCAGTCTGAGAGCATGCAGAAGGCGCTGCCACTGGAGAAACCACAGAGAAAGCAATGAAAACTGGTGACTAGATGCAGAGGAGCATCAAATGTCAGAATGAAATTCAGCTCCCAGAATGAGGGTTCCTCTGCTCCTTCCCTAATTTGAGACCCAGCAGCCTAAACACACCTCCTCTCACATCCAGTTTATGCCCAAATCCATGATGAAGAGGAGTGTGCTCTGAAGAGCAGCACTGTTGCTTTGTATTTCTGCTTGTTTTCCTGATATCCTGAACCTGATATCCTGGACCAATTTTCTGATAGCAGTAAAGGAATGAAAAGAAGGTACAAACTGCTTTGTTCAGCAAATTACAGCCTGTCACTCTTTCAGCAGCTTATAGTTCCTCACAGATACACTTTGAAAATCAAATTTTCCTCTTGTTTTCATGGGGGTAAATTGTTGGCATAAAAGCAAAGAAAACACACTGAAAGCCTCTGAGGTTGCATGTGACATACTTTGTGGGATCTACAGTCCCTGGGGAAAGAAATCTGTGCAAAGCAAAGCAAGGGAAAATCCTGAAAGGATATCTGCCAGAATAAAAACAGGTAACTTCCCGTACAAAATATGTTCAATTCATGAAAAAGTGGGTTTGATCTCTGGCTGCAGCTCTTCTTAAATGGGATATGGATATCCCTAGACATTTCTATGATTATATGGGATTAAAAGCAAACCAAACCCCAAACCTGAGATGACTATGGGGTAAAGGAAGAGTAGTTGTGTGGGAAGCGTAGCCTACCTTTGTTCAGTGTTTATATGAAAGCAGAAGGTGCAGCATCCGTGCTTAATAAATGTGAGTAACAGAGGTAGAACAGTTCAATAATCTCTTAATATTTCATAAAATTATTCCTTGAAAAATATTTATAAGTGCAAAGTTTGTTATATGAATTTGTATGCTGGTTAATGATCTGGCCAAACAAAGAACTGACATTTCAAGACTATCCATCTAGAAACCACGAGCGCAGATCATGATGAACAGATAGGCAGGAGCAGGGGAAGGAAAAAGGGGGAACGTGGAAAATACTAATTCTGAAAAGGACTTAGGAGTCTGATGGAAACGTACTGAATGTGAGTGTCCAATGCAATACAAAGGCAACATCTACCCAGGATCTGAATTTTATTCTGAAGATTTGTTTCTATCTCAGGAAGTAATTGGAGAAATAGTTGCCGAAAGGTATATTTCATCTTCTGCACAGGCTGCCTGCATGGCTTATGTACTGGAGCTATTTTTGTAAAGGCATCTTTCAATGACCTCTAGGCTCAAACTCTACAACTTTATGTCCATACCTAATAATTTTTCTTGGTTATGCACATCCAGACAGTAAATGATATGCCAGTGTTAAAAATAAGCTTTCCTTTCATTTTTATCTCTAGAATAAATAACTGTTAAGTCAGTCTAGTAGCCCCTTAAAGTAGTAGAAGAGATCAAATATGTGCAAAATAGTTTAATATAACAAGCCCTCCTGAAAGGAAAAAAAAAAAAGGCAACTCTTGCTGGTGACCTGGTGATGGATTCAGCTTCTGTGAAATAATATGCTTTAAAATTATTTTCACTCACTACCTGCAGCAGTCTCAGACTTTTACTTTGTGTTTGAATGGTTTTCCTGGAGATAAGGCATGACCACAGGATACTTCTGCTCAGAGCAGTTGCCACTGCAGATGCAAAAGAGGCTAAAAAGAGAGGAAGAATAGGGATACCTTTCTGATATGTCCTTGTAGGCTCTGGTGATTTGCAGTATGGGGACCTTATGAGAGAGGAACGTGTCCTTGTATCTAATGGTTTTGAATAGCTTTTTCATCCATGTCTACTTACTTTTTTGAAGATTCACATTGAATTTTAGCCTCTGCAGTATTCAGTGATGGAGAGTCCATAGCTTATCTTCTGATCATTTTGAGTCTGCCACCAATATCCCAGCCTGATGCCCCTTGTTTCCCATACTGAAGTGAAGAGCTTATCCTCTCCAGTCCACTCCCAAATCTTCATTATTTTCCTCTCACATATTTTTTTTTCTAAATGAAATCATCTACTGTGCTCCTTATTCCAGACTTCTGATCATAAATGTTACCTTCTCTGAACCTTTTCCAACCATACACTAGCCCTTCTGAGAGGGTGATTCAGTGTCCAGGACACAGATACACCAGGGATTTATACAGTGGCATGACTCTGTTTTCAGTTTTGCCCTCTTTTCCTTTCTTAGTACATTCCAGCATCAATTTTCTTTTTCTCCGACTGAGTTGATATTTCCATAGTACCATCTATTATAAAACCCTAAATCTCTTTTGAACCACTGACTTCAAGAACTCTTTCTGAAGCAGTATGTAATAGCTAACTTAAAACCTATCAAAAACCTATCATTATGGATGTAAATGTAGGGCTCTTTCCCTTATGTTGCATAATTCTATGTTTACCTATGCCAAATTTCAACTGTCATTTTCTCATCTAGTCAGTGTTGGCAGATTTATCTGTGATGCTTTGCAGTCAGCCCTCTTTTCAATCTTGAATCACTTAAAGTCTTCAGCACTATCATCTCACCGTTCATGTTCCTTTCAGATCATTTACAAGTATCCTGAGCCGCTGGTGACCTCCCTCCACTGATACGTTATTTTCCTGTCTTTTAAGCAGCTATCTATGTCAGGACCAACCATTTTACCCCAAGGTGGCCGCGTTTCTTCAGCTATCTCTGATGAGGATCCCCCCTGGAAGGGCTGTGGAAATACAAGGAGAGCTTTAGTAGGTCTTTGTCACTCCCACACTTGTATTTTTCAAAAAAAATCCTAGTAGATTGGCAAGGCATTCTTTTTTCTTTGCTATTTCTCTCACATACCATAATTACCTGTATGTCCATTTATCCCATTCTTTAGAGTATTTTCAGCAAGACCCACTGGTGTGTGCTTGTCTGACCTTCCAAGGAGCACTTTTTTAAAAGTTGGATCATATTTAATGCTTTCCAGTTCTCTGGTACTGAGGCAGTTTTAAAGGGGGAAATGTTACATTACAGTTGATTGTTGATTGTTCAGCTCTTTTGGCCTTGATTTCCTCTAGAAGTCTTGGGTTGAAAAAGGATTTAATCCTAGGCTTTAGATGTCAAAAAGTTAGCTCTGAGCTCTGATCTATAAAATCTGAGCCTGAGCTAGTCTTGCCAGATGCCCTGTAAAACCAGTGGAGACATGACCTCCATGTATGTCGCAATCTGTTTTTCTCTACTGCTTATATAGGGAAGCTGCAGTGACCAGCGTAGACTTGGACAACTGACTTTTACAAGTCTAAGTTACAGCAGGTGAATCACACCTGCGAGATTCCTGTTTTCTCCAGGAAGACAGTCACTGCTGTGACAATTAGCAAGTCTTACTCCTAAACTATTTCATACCACATCATCCGATGACTGCTCAGATTTCTAGGGTGCTGCAGCATAATTTGGCTTCCCTATAGACAGAATATTGCTCTTTGACTTTCCTATCTCTGACATTGTTCCTTGACACCCTGTTCTACAGGACTGTTGAATTCCTGATTCAGAGTTGTTTAAATTATAATGTTATATAAAGTATTGAATCGTTCTGTGCTTAATTTCTGCTTCTATTGTCTGTCGTTAAGATAACAGGTATACAATATGTACCAAATATTAGTTTTACATATGAGGCTTAGTGGTTTAGCATTTGTAACGCACTATTTTGTCAGGTATAAGCCATCCTCTACAGCAACCTTAATTGAAACTGTTTCTTTTAGTGTGCCTGTATGCCCAGCAGTAGGGTTTGTACTGGTTATGAGAGGGTTTTTTTCTTTCTTTCTTTAAAAAAGAACTAATCCTAGTTGTGTATGTTCTTTGTCTTTTAGACAGGTGTGGGTTCGGTTTGTTGTTGTTTTTTTTTTTTTAATTTTTTATTTCTACACTTCCATTTACTTCTGTTTTCTCTTTATTTCTGGGGAATCTTGCCCTCCTATATCAAGATCTAGTGCTTGCATTGTTTTCCAACAGGGGAAGGGGAAAAAAACCCAAATATTATCTTCGTCAGGTAGCTCACAGACACCTGTGTTAGGAATGATGTACGATCTGAATGTTATGAGGCTGTGTTTAATAGACAAGTTGTTCTCTTAAACCTATGGCTGTAAATTGGACATCCCATTAATGTGCACACCTGGGTCTCGCCATGGTGAAGGTGACACGAGAGTCACTATATGCAGCTGCTTTTCAGTACTTTCAAAAAAGATATATTTTTTTACTGTACAGAATATCTATACTTAGTTCTTTTTCATCTATTCACCATCTGATAACCAGCTTTCTCTTTTTCAGTTAAGTGTACACTTCTAAACAAATCTTGTGCTTTTGATCTTGCAAAATGAAAAGTAGCTCATCTTCACTTTTGTAGCTCACTTGAGTGATAAAAACCAAAGTTGTCTCTTCAGTTCTGGAATGCTCTGGCCCTTGATCTACTGAGCTGCTCCCTCTTTCCTTGCAGCACCATTTCTTCCACTCTTCTCCTTCAGGATGCAGTCACCTATTTCAGCACTACATTGGTTTGGTACTGTGTAGTGTTCCTGGGCAAGGATTAATGAGCACTCTGAGTTTGAGCTTATAATTAGGGTGACCAACTTATAACCTAATGAATATTACTGGAAAGATGTAGAGAGGGGAGGATCTGCTCATCTTACAAACTGAGTTGCTACATCAGCTTATTCAAAGTGGACATTTCCAAGACTCTGAAAAGACTCCTTATTTTTATAGCTTCCCTCCCACACTGCTCAGCTCTTCACATCTACCTGCAAGCTACACTGGGGGCAAGGAGTAATGGGAGGAGGTGTCAGACTGTGTCTAAAATCCAGCTGAGTCCATGAGAAGCTTGTCCAGTTTACAGAAGATGTTTTGTGATATGGCCGTTGCTGTGGAAGACACAAACCAAAGGCCATGGAGGTCTGCTCCAGTCTCATTCCTCAGGTCCCTCTGGAGGGAGTAATGTGGCAAATCAACACAAATGTCCTATTTGTCCTCAGTGCCTCAGACACATGGGTGTCTCACCCTTCACAGCAGTGTCAATTTTAATGCTGATAGAGAGCTCTCTGATTATGATGAATAGTAAAACCTTCCCTGGCCTTTCTGGGTAGCTTTTGGTGCTCTAACACACAAATGGTTAAGACAACAGTGGTATTTATAGGCTTGATTAAGCATAAAGTTACAGGAAGATCGTCTGTTAAATTAAAATTGTTCTGTGTATCTGTAAGGGTAGTTTAACAAGACACTCAAGGGTTCCACCCTGTCAGGAACACAGGTCTGGCATGTCCTGATAGCCACCTACCTCCTGGCCACCAGTGAGCATGTGGGAGTTAAGAGAAAGGAACCATGGACGGGACATCCCTGAGTGCCAAACACCAGCCTTTGCTAGGTCACCTAGAGGAGATTAAGGTTGTTGCTGTGGCAAAAGGCAATAGCTGACAGCTGAATACAGGGCGATACAATTACATGCCCCAATTTTAACCAATATGGAGCCAGGATGTCCCCTAGGTGAAGTGCTGCATGGTTTTCAAGTGGAGAATCCAACTTTCATAATGATTTTTCTGCGAAGATCATGTGGGATACTGTTAAATGAGGCAAAAGAGAAACTGTCCTGCTTCAGGCTTTAGCTGTGCTTTACATGGAAAGGGGCTATGGAGGGTCTTCTCTTCTAGAAGGAACTTTCCACAGAGTCCTGCATTCAGCCCTGGGCCTGATGGACTCATTCTGGTCCTCCTTTCCTTTGAGGTGCTCTGAAGTGTGTGCTAGTGAGGAAAGAACAGACTGGTACTTGTTGCCTCCAAAGACAGTGTTTGAGCTAATTGATGTTTAAGGAACTTATTTCCGTTTTAGCCATGGAATTAATTTTCAGTTAAGACTGCTGAATAAATGGATACAGAAGAGCCTGTGTGGTATTAACAAGATTCTAAATGAAGGAACCAATTCATTTCATTATTCAGAACAAAGTCATCTTCCCCAGAATAGCAAATGAGGTAGAGATTGGCACTTTGAGATAAGGCCCTGATTATTGTCTGTGGAATCTATTACATTCTATTATTTCTCCCAGATAAAACTTTAAATCACCCTTCTTAAATGCAGACATTTGGTAGTTATTCCTTCCATGGAACAATTTTATGTTATTTTTCTAACTTTTCCATTCTTATTTATTTTTATATTTTGTTTTAATTAATACAGTAAAGAATGTTCAAAAATTTAAATTCTTGAGCTAAGCATTGGGCTCTAACAAACTGTTGGAAGAACTTAAAATAATGACCAAATCATTAAATAGCACTAAACCAATTCATAATTCATCATTATTGATATTTATACCAATGGCTGCTAGTAAGGAAGGAGGTGGAAGAGGATGGTATTGGTCAGCCAATTGGGAAAGCAAAGCAATGTCCCGTCCCTGCAGGACTAGAGAGGTGGGAGTGAGTGGATCAGGCAGGAGAGATGGTGTGTGCTTTGGGATGACTGCAGCTGCTCTGCTCCTGGAAGATTTACAGGAAAGTCTGCTTCACTGGGAGACAGAAAAATGCAGGGTAGATCAAGTTACAGCTTCAGGAACAGAAACTAAATCAGAGGGAGAGAGAGTCAGGGACAGAGTTTATGGGAAGGAACTGGAATGAGGAGAGAATCCAGGGGAACCACTAAAGCTGAGGAAAGGGAAAAAGGGTGAAGAGAAGATAACTAACAGCTCTAACTTAAGACTATTTCAATAGGGAGCATCAGGAAACTGGAAGGCCAGCGGTGACCTCTACTGGAAGTGTACTGGGGGGGAAAAATGGATACTTGTGGGGTGGAGAACTGAAGAGCAGTGGCAGAGGGTTGAGGTTTTGAGGCAGGATACGGTGTAATGTGCAGCAGTGATGGGCCAAATCTAGATCCTTGTAATTTTGTATGAACCATCTTCCTAATGGTAGTGCTGCTGCCAGCATTACCTTTTTAAAAGCACCCTGAACAAAACCTGTGTAGGTTGAATGACAGCAGCCTATCCTCTCTAGTAACAGCTCCTTCTAATGTCACAGCAGAAAAGTCTTCCTACTCTGGGGGAAACTTGGAGCTAAACTGGACTACTGTGTGTCATCTGAACACCCCGAGCTGCTCTCACGTCTCCTTCATAACTCGCATAAGGTTTGCCTTGCAACAAACCTCATGTGAATGCAGCTGTGAATGCCTCCTAAATGGACTTCTCTAGCTTACTATATGAATGCCAATATCTCAATATTTGTGTCCATCCCACTCATGGAACAGAGGCATGGGATCCCTGGTGCCCTTTCTGTCCATCGGATCCTTCCTTTTTCACATACGCTTCAGGAGGACAGGTTGTATATAGTGTTGCTTCTTATGTGCTGCCAGCCAGGAGTTCCAAGGGACTCAATTACACAGTGATTTGTATAAAAGTGTATAAAGATCTCTTTAGACTGCAGACAGCTCCTTAGCAAGTTTGTTTTCAATTAGCAGCTGTTCAATAAAGTTTTTCTCATTGACATAGACCCTTTTTGCTTAACCCACTCCTCCATGAAATTGTATGACTCACTTCAACCCGTTTAGACCTTGATCTAATACAAGCACTTTTAGCACTTTCTGCAAATAATTAATCCAGTTTGGGTTATAGGGATTATAGGTGGTCTTAGTCCTCACTTGATAACACTTCATTCTTACCTGGCACTTTCAATTTTACCCGGTATTATGAGATACAGGAGGCAATCAAGAATGTCTTATTGTAATGCTCGTATATCATGATGTAGTATAAGAATTGCTGCTCTTGTTGCAGAATCAGGGACATTGAGAAATTCTGCTTATTGCATGAACGGGATGACATTTATTACAAAAAAATGTGCACGTCAAAGGAGCAAATGGTTGAATTTTATGTTCAGAGGCTGCAGCATTAAAAAAAAAAGAAAAAAGAAGAGAGAGGTGAACTTTAAGGAAAGCTTTATGGGTCACATTATCAAAAGTTACATTTCAGAACAGCTGAATGGATATTTCAAAGCTCTGATCCTAAATATGCACTTTAACTCTGAACTGCTAATTTTCTTAAATCATAACCTATTTAATAACATTTGTGTAACTTCCTTCTCCTGCCTCCCAGGGCCTGGGTAACTTGAACAAGCATCCATACCGCTGATGAACTGTGCAAGAGTAGTTTTTGTGCTTCATGCTTTGCTTTCACTCCACCTACCTCAGTAGGTAACTGGTCCCCATTACTTCCCACCCAGTGATTCACATCAGCAAGTACCGGGGTCCCCGGCTTGCCTTGCAGCAGCAGCTGTGGTGCAGTGGGCAATGTGAGGAACAGAGAGTCCGTGGGGATTTTGGCAAAGGGGAGCGCTGCAGATGAGAGGGAGCACCAGCTGGACTCACTCTGATAGCTGAGCTCCCCGGGGGTATTCCCTAGGTAACTTGCCAATTTCTGCATAAATGGCGGAGAAGGAGCAAAGAGGTGAGTGAGCAAGGTTCTCTGCTGCCCTTTCCTTCCTTCCTTCCTTCTCCTTAGCTGGGCTCTCAGAAGAGCATCCTCACATATTTGCCAGGGAATTTCATGTGACAGTAACTTTGGACCTACAAGATGCCTCACAGCCCACAAAAACTAAATTGCAAATCAACTTGCAGCACTTTGAAGCAAATCAGGGTCCAAGAACGGTTCATTCAGATCCTTGGGAAGGACCTGCAGTGGTCTAAGTGATCTAGGAACCAGAACATACCACAGAAGGTGTAACTTATAAAAAGCTTTATTCTGGCAAATCCTTACACTGGAGTGAGGTGGGTAAAAGACAGACCTGCCTGCATTCCTGCACACATGGAGAGTGCTGTTTTAGCAATATGCTCCTGCACTACCAAGCTGAGAGTGTCAGACAATTGTCCAAGGAAATAAACCCATAAAAACACTGGAAATTGGATTGACACACTGGAGTTAAACTTGGTAAATTTATTTTATTTTTCATTTCTGGAGAATTGAAGCTCTGCTCTAAATCAATTAGAACAAGCCCCAGGCAAATCTGAAAGCTGATTAATGAAGGATCAGCTTCATCTGCTTGGATCACTGTTGTTGATTGGAAGTGGCTGGGAAGTTTGTTTCCGAAGCAGGAATAGGGCAAATGTACCATTGTGGCTTCATTGTTACCTTTTCCTGACAAATAAAAGTGAGTCATCCTGGATGTTATTTCTGTTCCAGTGGTGAAGCTGTGAAGGTTTGCACCGCATAAGCACACACACAAACAAGTGAAGCTTCTGCCTACACCATCTACATCCATCTACACCTACATCCATCTACTGCTCCACAAGCTCTGAAAAAATTACACACGTGTATGGCTGTTTTTCCATTCACACTTAGTGTAGGTGCTGTGCAGATCGGACATCTTGCATCACTGGTGACACAGGCATTAAAAACCATGGGAAACTTGTACATTCTTGTCCAAACAGTTCTGTTTCCTCTTCTAAAAGTGTTGCTATTGATTGCTTTACCTCCTTTATTTATTCAGTATAATCCATATTGGTAAGCTAGTTTCAAAACTGTCTATTGCTGAATGCTAATAGGGGCACTGCAGAGTGATCTGAGTGTGGTTGCCCAGGGTATAAATTAACCAGATGGCAGGACCTTCTACATTTCTAGGATGGTGGAAATGAGCCCTGTCAGATGGCGAATGGGTCACTGAAGGGAGCCCCCTTCCATGCTCACTGCTGCCTTGGCCCGGCAGAACAAAACTTTGAAGAGGTAGTAAAGTTATCATTGTGGAGGAGTCGTCAAAGACCCATTACCTTACTTGTCCCTTCACAACCTGGCACATTTTATTCCTACATTTACTCTGAACTCTACATGGCCATAAATCATGCAATGCATTCGGAGTACCATATTCCTGTAGTCCATCATGAATTAATGCGTACTGGCATCACTACCACATTCAAAACATTATTAAACTCTGTACTTCAGCAGAATCTGTGATATGAGGAGAGCCAACACCAGACATATCTTAGCAAAATGTCCTCATTGCAGAGTCAAATCACATCCAGTCCTAGAAATGAACACGTTCCAAGGCTTTATTGTCTAAGTACCCAATTAACAAAAACCTAATGCCTTCAAATATGTTGGTGGCAAATTATCACAGGCACCACTCTGCTACACCTCCCCCAGCAGAGAACTTTTCATGAAACATTTCCTGTCTGTTTTTTACAATTTCCAGAGAGCTTTATTCCTATCAACAGGCTTGAACTTCACCAAAAAGGAGTGGACTTGTCCATGGATTCTGCAGGGTGTCTGCTAGATACCAGAATAACACCTTTGCAAATGACTAGGTTTGGCTGAAAATCAAAAGGGTTGTAGAGATGTTCAAAGAAAAGCTGTAATTTTTGGTTTTTTTAGCCATGAGAAAACAGAGTATTCAGCCTGGGAAAAGTGAGAACAATATTTTTATGTAAGACAAAACAGGTAAGTTGCAAAGAATTTTTAAAAAAAGGATTTAATAAAAGAGTTAACCACCTTAACCTATACCTTTCCCTAGAATCCCAGTGAAAAATAACTTCTTATTTTGCTATAGTTCTAGTAGAATATTCTTTTTACACATTTTCCAGTGGAAGATGGCTTTGCAACCAATAGCAATAGAAGTATGTTTCATTTTCTTCCATTTGCTTTTCCTTTTTTCTGCTTTTAAGAATTTATTTTCTGTGGGGGTAGGGGGAGGGGAGCAGACTAAAAATCCCTCCATTTTCAGGCATCTGAACTAATGTTTTAAATAATATGTACAGAAAACACATTTCTGATGAAAACTAGTGTCAGTAAATTCAGCCCAGCAAAACTGAGCAAATTTGGGCTATTTTCATAGTCATCTTTGTGCTTTTTGCTTTTCCTTTTTCAGCTGCAGCCTTTTGCCAGGACCTGGCTGACAGACACAAGGGCTGGGAGCAATTTTTATGGGCCTGCGGTGTAAGCCCTGACCCGAATACCTGGCCGGAGGTAACACAGCAGTCTGACACTCACGTAGGCAGTGTTGGGACTCGGTAGTGGTTATCAGCTGGAGCTACAAGCAGTGCTTCATGGAGGGGAGCAAAAGCAGATGACGGGAAGATAAGGAGGGCTTTCGTACAAGAACCAAACACTCCTCCCTGCAAGGATGTGCTGCTTTGGAAGCGGGAATCAAGCAGGATCTGGGAAGGAGGAGATGCCTCTTTTGCACTGGCAGCCACCAGACCTGCTGAGGATGCGAAGAGGCAGGGGGATGTGTGGCGTGCCTGAGCTCCCTGCGTGAGCAGCAGTGACCCAGGGACGGCGGGGGACAGGGGAGCAGACTGCACACACAGTCGCCACCCTCCAAGTTGGCAGAAGCAGCAGCTCTTCCTAGGGTCCTACCAACCTGCCTGGAGCTGGTGTGGACAGCTGCAAAAATGTGCTGGAGGCAAGTCTGAAAGGGCACAATGGCAGGAGACAAATTTATTTACTGACCCTTTGTGCTCTTACTCTGCCTCATTTTGTTGCTGCTTTATGAAGACGCCTTTTCCAGTTTCTATTCCAATAAAACTTGCCTTTATTTCTAAACTCCCTCACTCCTTTTTTAGAGGGGTGTCTCTAATAGGAAAAGGTGAAGCAGAAACTTTCCTCATACAGAAAAAAAGAGCAGTCTGGATGTTTTTCAGGACTTTTCTTTACCTTCTGCACCCCAGCAAAGCCTTCTCACGAGAGGGATCTCCCTCCATTGAGCTCTCTGGAGGGGCTGCTCCACCCCAATCCCATCTGACACACCAGTGGAAATGTGGGGCAAAAAAGTGCTTTCGATGGACCATATCTGAAGCTTTCTGACCAATAGATCATATTTTCTGCCTCCCAAAAGAGGAGCAGCTTCTGAATTTTTTTAAGGAGACAGAAGTAGATTTGCTGGGAACGAGATAACCCAGATGTCCCGTTTTTTATCCCGGTGTGACTGCTCCCGCACAAGGTACCTTTGCTTTCCCTGTCTGTATCTCTCAGAGCCAGCCAATTCCTGTCTGCAGGGCACTTCGCTTTACATCAGTCACCACATCAGAATATCCCATCCCTATTCCCTACCCTGTCAATCACCGGCTACTGCCCCTAGAGGTCTAAGCCGAGAGGTTGGGTATTTATGGTGAAAACTGTGTCAGACATCAGCCCAGAACTGAATCTGGCAGTGCCTAGGGTTGCGTCTTCTCTGCCCTAGTTTCCTATCACTTTCAAAAGAAGGAAGAGTTGATGAGGAACTGCAGGGTTGTTTCTGGCTGGCTCAGAAGAAGAATTTCCTTTCCTGTGTCTTTCATTTACTGAAAGACAGAAGATGGAATGAAGAGAGCCCATCAGTCCCTCTTGCTGCTGGCCCCTGTGGACACCACTAGCCTTTACCCTTTGTTGCCTGCAGCCTGGCACCCTCCAGCTCCGTGGCGTGCTGGCATGGCCATCCCCTTACTCCAGCACACCACATGGGACTGCTCTTCCACCCACACTCAAATCCTCTGACACAACCGTGCCACACCACTTTCACACCTCTACGCCTGCTTTTAGGTGTATCTGAACGGGTGCTGCACTGGTCTGTCCCCATCTAATTACACCTGAGCAATCCGTGCTGTTCCATGCATGATGGCTCCTGTAGACATATGCCCACATCATGTGTACCTGTGCATTTCCCCACTCTGACCACTGACATTTGCACAGTGCAGGATTCCATTTTCCAGTGTGACACTTTTCAGTGTTTATCAAGGCAAGAAAACAGAAGATAAAGGCTTTCCAGCAACAGCCTGGGATTCCTCTGAGGTTACTTCTGGAGCAATTTTTTCCTACCTCCCTCCATCCTTGCAACATCCAGTCAATATTTGAGTTGTTAATAAAAAGCTGTTTTCTTTTCAGCTTCCCTGACTCTGCTCCACTCAAGAACAACATGTGCCTTGTGTTTCCTTAGCTTTGCTTATCAGATCTCCAGCCAAAATGAATGGCCAAATCTCTTACAAACAGAGAAATTAAATGAAAACAACACCAGTGCCAAGTTCTTTGCAAACAGAGAAGTGAAATGAAAAATGCCAGTCTCTGTAGGTTCACCCAGCACATTGAATTATTATCTGTCATGGCCTGTTCTTACATTTGTCCTTTCCCTGTGGTTGATAAATAAGACTTCCCACAAGTTCTGAAGCTGTATCAGGAGTTGCATAGCAGATAATGTTAATAAATCTTAGGGGTTATCTCTCTGACTTGTCTGGCAGCCTAATAGCTCAAAAGTCTTGTGGTTTCTAATGCCTTGCTTTTTCTAAACGTGTAACTTTGAAATCTTTCTTTCATTGATCACAGGCCCAGTGGCCAGGTTGATATGGACATGACTACAAGTCCTGATTTTCAAGGCAAGACCTTTGGGCTGATGCACCACAGTTTTTTTCCCAGAGTTTGTGCCTTCATCTGAATGGTAGGTGCCATTCCAGTGTCCATGCTGTTTGCAAGTGCTGTGCTTCATGGCCTGTGCAGCCCCAGGGTTTGGTACAGATGGGTGCAGCGGGCACAAGGCAACCCTCTTTGTCAGCAGTTTGACTCACCATTGCAAAGAAACAAATTTCCTGTCTCTTATGAAGGCCAGACCTCGGAGGCACCACCTCTGGCTTGCTCCACTCTGCCCTCCCACCTCCTTTGCAAAGAGTAGAAAGAAGCCGTCTCCTCCAGCCAGGGGCTAAGGCTGAGTCGCATGAATTACCTTGCAGAAATATCCATCCCTCCCTGTTGAAGGGGCCTGAGGGTGATGAAATCAGAACTGGACATTAATTTATAGACACCTGAGGTGAAAAGGAGTCCAGACATGGGACTAAAAAAAGAAAGAAAAAAAATTAGAATCCTAGATCATGCTTAACAATATTCCTTCTAGGCTACTTTGAACTTTTTGCTTTTAAGCAGATACCTGTGAAACAGTGCTTAGGTCCCCAGGCACAGGAGATGAAGAGCATCTTTCTTTTTTCAGTAGTTTCTGGTTGTCCAGCTCCTCAGTTCACCTGACATTTTTTCACCACTGTTTGGCTGCTGCTTACTGTGCAACTTCCACAGGAGTAATGAGGGCTCTAGCTGAAGACTCGACAGTTCCTCCTCCACCAGTGCTCATAGAGCAACGTGTTCCAGCTGTCTCATAGGCTGCATCAGGGTCTGTTTCTAACTTCTGCTTCTCTGCTGGGCACCCACCTGCAGAATATTGCCTTAGATTTGGTTTGCATGCTGCCAGGTCCCTTCTCCATTATGTTTCTATGTCCCAGTGTTGTCCTTTGAGTACTGGCCACCAATACCTTTCTGCTCAAGGTTGGGTATTCCCTTGTTCAAAGACCTCTTGGGCAACATCGTGTTTTGTGGCTTCTTTGTGAAAGAAAATACTTTATGCACAGATTCAGTTTTTAGAAACGTGCTTGAAATAATTCATATTTCTCCCATCTGCTGGTGGTGTGGGAATTATATCCCAGCTGGTTCAGTAGCCCAATGGGTAAAGAACTAGTCATCAGTCCAAAGGCAAAGCTGAGAAATGCATGATTGCCAGATGCCTTCTGAAGACTATCTCTGGATCTGCTGAACTCACTTGGAAAATCTCTTCCAACAGAAACCCAGATGCCTATACTGCTGTCAGTGTGGCTGTGTCATCTGGAAACTAAGTGGCATCAAATAGGATGGGCATTTTTCTTCTTTTTCTAATGCTTTTTGCAATATCTACTGTGGCCTCAGATGTCTGCAGAGAGAATTTGTCTGTGACTGTCTCCTGTGCTGTGACAATCTGCCTTTGTCACAGTCCTGCACTGGAGGACACCCAGGCAAACCACTCCTGCCTTGCCATAGTCTGATTTGTTTCCTAGGGCAGTTCAGATGTCTGTACAATCAGACCTGGAGTTAGATTTGCTTCTCCAAACCACTTTTACCGTAAAGGTGAAATTACATGCCTGACAATTATCTTGTCTTTAAATAGGGAAACTTTTGCACTTCCAATGTTACATGTGGATGCCAGAGTTTTGCACTCCAATGCAACTATTTATTCCCCTATTTCTGCTCTGTTGTTTTGAATTGAAAATGGTATCCAACTCCTGTCTCCTCCTGGCTGAGGCTACATTGTTCATCAGACATATTTAATAGCTTGTCTAGTGGATTTGCTATTATTCCTCACTGAGTTTTCTCACTTCCTCTAGTTTTTGTTCCTTGACAAAATAACAAAAGCGTTACTTCTGCTGTCTCATTTTTATCCCTTCTCAGCTTCTCCTTATCACACTCTTTTCTTGTTTCTGTTATCAACATGCTTCAGCAAGGTCTTCTGTCTGCAAATCCAGCGTTTGTGCTCAGTCTGTCTGTACAGCATGTACGGGGTCTTTCTATGTGCAGCTTCATTTTCCTCTCATTTCTTAAAGTTGGTCTCGCTAGACTTTGGTGCCTACAATTCATGTGCTGCTGCTTACTAAGTATATGGACTGACTCCATATTTCACATACTGAATTTCTGCATGGAGTACTTCTGAAAACAGTCCAGTTCAATTTGCAGCCCAGCTCTGGGTAAACCTTTATCCTTAGAGGAACCTACGTTAATCACTCTTCTTCATCTACATTTTTTTAAGCTTGTTGCAGTGGGGATTATTGTCAGCAGGGAAGAAGACTCTGGGACAACACCTCATCTCCAGATCGTAGGTAACCCTCCACTGAATGTCGGGAGCAGCCCCAAGGAACAGGACAGGCTGAGCAATCGGGCTCTCTTTCCCCATATGTCAGGTAGCCTGTGCAGCTGCGATCTTGGTGTCATCCCTTGACTCCGTGCTGCAAGCTGAATGTCTTCGGTTGGGCTGAAGATGGCACCAGTCATGCACACACACATTTGTATTTATAACCAAAATGTTCATCTTTCAGACTCTTTTGGTGGTGTTTTCCCTTATTCTAAAGTAAGGGAGACAATCACATCTTGCTCTTTGTGTACACCTCTTCTTCCTTTCTTTTTCTCTCCAGTCCTCAGATTTCTTGGTGGGTGCTGCTCCCCTCCCTCTGGTAAAGCCCATTGGTACACCTGGGCTGGCTTCCTCACCCCTCCCTCATTCAGCTCCTTAGGATCTTCCTTTCTTCTTTTTAATTTGACTCTACTCAACATTTTTAGCAAGCCTCTGTGCACACAGCATCTCCTGGACACACTGGTCCCTCAATGCAGGGGAAGGCGTTGACATTGCCAGTCTCTCCTTCCTCCAAACAAGCTGCCCCCTTCCCTCCCACCACTCAGCATTTCCCTTCCTCCCAAGGGATACTCCCTGTCAGCCACCTCCATCACCATCCACCTCCTGAACCAGGGTAGGACCCTGGGAAGCAGGAGCATCCCCAAGGAGGTGGTGTGTGCTGGGGTTTTCTCTGCAGCCACCAATCCCATGGCTGGGGAAGAAGGACGGGCACAGCCCCGCTGCAGTGTCCGCTCTTGGAGGGCCTCATTAAAGGAAAATGAAAGATGCCAACAAATACAGTGGGCCCTAAAGCCCACAAGAGCCTTCTTGCTTTCAGGTTTTTGCAAAGACAACTAACCCCAGAAGCCATGAATACCAAGGGGAATGTGTAAATAAACAACCAAGCAAACATCCTTTTCCTGCTTGGCTCTACATATTTCTGATGCTGTGTGAGAGGAACAAAGATGTCTTATGGGTGAGGAGTTGCAGCATTTGCTACACAGGAAAGCTCTTGCAAAATAAATTAGGGCATGAATAAAAAAGAGCTCTAATATTCTTCCCTGACTCACTGAGAAGGGGCTAAAAGGGACTCTGCAGGAGAACTGTGTATCTCCTTGATAGGAAGACAGCTCATGGTCTCTCAAAAGCAGAGCTGAAATCAAGAGCCCTTGACAGTCTTCCCAACGGAGCTAACTGGGGTAGTTTGTGCTGCAAACGCGTGGCTGAAAAGGAGATGCTGGGAGCCAAAGTGGGCAAGCAAAAGAGATGCGGTGACAAAGCAGCAGCGAAACTTGAAGCAGGTGCCAGCTGGAATGACAGAATGTGGGAAAAGACTCCAGAAGGTATGAGAACAAAAGAAAGGAACCGTAAAAGAGAAAGGTCAAGGCTGCAAAAAAGGTAGAACTCAGGCCTATAAGCTCCTGTGGATCAGAAAGGCTTGCAGTGATCCAGGAGGAGCTGTGGACAGGCTTTGATTCCTCCAGGGAATCACAGAGTCACAGAGCG
>VZTV01022285.1:4704-16793 GCA_013400875.1 Anhinga rufa | reverse complement strand
GCGGGCCGGGGGCCGGGGGCCGGGGCCTCGCTGGCAGCCCTCAGCCTGCGCGGAAGGGCCGGCCGGGGCCGGGGCCGGGCGGGGGCTCGGGCTCGGGCAGGGAGAGCCTGGAGCTGAAGGACATCTTCATCGCGGTGAAGACCACGAGGAAGTACCACAAGAGCCGGCTGGACTTGCTCCTCCAGACCTGGATCTCCCAGGCGAGGGGACAGGTGAGGCCTCGCCGGCGGGCAGGCGGCCGGGAGCCGCGTCCCGCCGCGCCTTCTCACCGAGTTTCTCCTTGCGTGTGTTAAAAACAGCTTTCTTTGTAAGGCCGAGGAAGGTCGTCTTATCCGAGTCGTTCCTCTGAACCTACCTCCCCCAAGAGCTTGGTGTTGATTAAGCTGGTTACTTACAGTCTGGGATGGGAAGCAGATCCCAAGACCAAGCAGAAACAGTTTGCTGGCTTTTGTACAACTGTAGAAAATACTACGTGAGAGTGAAAGATCCCTAGTGCTGATGCATCTAAGCTGGTATTTTGGGCTAAGCAGTTCAGTGACTTAGGTTTTTCCATAGAACAACACAGAATTTGTTCCCTTCTTGTGGAATTTCAGGATATTCAAGTGTATTAATGCAATTTCGTCCAGCAGTTGCGACAAGACAGTGTTACCACCTGGCACTTGGCCACCACCCTGACTCTCATTCTTCCCTTTTAGCTTGCTTAACAGCAGTGGGTGACTCCTAGCCAGAGAGAGGAGGTGAAGCTGCAGGGGGAGGTACTACCAAAAAAGACAGTCATTCCTATCTGGAAATTGCTTGTCTGTACCCTGAGATGAGGAGAGTAATACCTTGGATCCTTTACTGAAATTAGTTTACTGTTTTGCAGTGCAAAAACTTATCAAATAAGGCAAGTGCTGAAGCTGCTGGGGTTCTCCCCACTGCCAATGGCTACCGTGAAATAAACTAACAAGACAAAACATTCAGAATTCTGACTGCAACTGAGCAAAGTTGACATCTCGTTTCTGAAATTCTTATACGTGGACACACCTTTTTCCCAATCCATTTTTGTCTCCCACAGACATTTATATTCACAGACTGGGAGGATCGGGAGCTACGCCTGAAAGCAGGTAAGCCGTGGAGCGTAGGTGCACGCTGTCTGCTATAACTGAGTTTTGTTGCTGTCATACTTTCCCTAGAAGTCCTTATTTCATGCTGTACCAGCAATTAGGGAAGCTGAGATGGAGAAAATGGAGAAAACTTCTCCTTTCACAGGAGAATATGCTACTTGCCACCTGGACAAGATTCCTGGAACTTCCTGAATACTGGGTTCACCTTTGCACCCACTTCCTTCCTGTTAGTAAGCTTAAGTCTATCTGGACCAGAGTTACATTAGGTATTTCCTTTGCACACAGTCTTATGGCACTATTTATATACCCTGCACTCACACATTTTTATGTACTCTACAGCTTGCATGCCATATGCGTAACCCAAGAGCCCTGCCTGTCCTGCAGTTTACTCTCCATGTGTGCACCATGTGCACTTCAGACGTACAGCATTAGTGCCAAATGTGCACTTCTTTTGCAGTCTCTCTTGGACTACACATGTTTCTCAAACCTGAAAGGGCTGATCTTTATTTTTTTAGGGGATCATATGATCAACACCAACTGTTCTGCTGTCCATACCCGGCAAGCTCTCTGCTGCAAGATGTCTGTGGAATATGATAAATTCCTGGAATCTGGGCAAAAGTAGGTGAAACACATTGTTCTGATTGACTTTGTTTCTTCCAGTTCTGTGTTCACAGGAAACTTGAGTAACCTCCTCTGCTCCAGTAAGGAATGCAGTATTAGCTAAAATGTGGTGACGAGCATAGGGAAGGGAGCACAGGGTGAAGCAATGTTTATAAACAAGCATCATCTAAAAGATGGAAAGGATGATAATCTAAAAGGGTTTATTAATCTCAGCCTCCTTCCAGAATTAGGATCTGGGGTGCTTTCAGCTTCCAAATTCTGTAATTCGGGACAATGGGAAATGCTTTCTGCTCTAAGACCCAGCTGTAAACCTCATTTCTTTGTCACTGCTTTGCAGTAACTTTCTTACTTTGTTTTGTTTGAAGATGGTTTTGCCATGTGGACGATGACAACTATGTGAACCCTCGGACACTCTTGCGTCTCTTATCTGCCTTCTCACACAGCCAGGATGTCTATGTGGGGCGACCAAGTCTGGACCATCCCATCGAAGCAGCTGACCATGTCCAAAGTGATGGATCAGTAAGCAAACTTTGCAGTTAGTCTGAGAGACATCCTGACCTTCTAAGCTTTTAAAAACCTGCAGAGTTCATAGGATTCCCCCCTAAAACCAAGTGATGTAATCTGCAAGCAATGAACCTGGTCATTTTCAGAAACGGAGTGCTTGGTTAAGTGAACCTTTGATCTGACCTCATATGCATATGTAAAATAGAGTTTGTTTCCTGGGCAGATGTCTGTTTCTCTTCCTTTACTCATATATGTTGGTGATCTCCCTCAACACTGAGGTGAGTAGGGCCTCCCCACCTCGACTCTTTCTTTTCCTTTAGTGGTTTTGGGGGGAGTGTTCCTTGTTTTCGGGGATTTGGGTTGGGGTTTGGGGTGTTTTGTTTGTTTTGAGAGCAGTATCACATTGTTATTATCTTGAACCAACTTCAGGTGGGTGACAAAGGCTATCTGGGTATATAAGGCATTTCCAGCACTAAATGGTTACTAGGCTTCCAGGAAGTGGAAGCAAACATATCTCAGTCACAAGATACACATGCTAAAGGACAAGTCCTCACTGGGTTGCCTGTACTGACAGGCCTAAAGATAAATCAATCCACTAGCCAGAAAGTCAGTTACAAAGCAGCTTGTTAGGGAAAACTCTGCACAACAAAATAGTCTCCTTGGACATGGAGCCAAGTGGCTAATGGACCACTTTCGATTTCCTCAGGAACACTGAGCTGGCTGTGCCCCTTGGCTAGAATGACCAGGGGACAGACAGAATTGGGTGGGAGTAGGACTATAGTTTCCCATTTCACGTGTGCTACCTTAGTTGTGCTAACTTTATGGTTCACCTGCTGTCAGTTCCAGGACAGAGTTTCCTTTGAGAGAACAGCTAGCAGGGCTTTCATCAGCCTAAATAAATAGGAATTAATCTGTAGTCTTGTTCTGACTCAAGTGCAGTATGTGATATCAAGTTCCTCTCCCTATCCAGCCAAATGGAAAAATCTGATTATCAGTAACTACTGTGTGTTTTTCTTGTTGCTCTTCAGAAGACAACCGTGAAATTCTGGTTTGCCACAGGTGGAGCAGGGTTCTGTATCAGCAGAGGTCTTGCCCTGAAGATGAGTCCCTGGGCCAGGTAAACACTATTCCTAGCTGAGCTCCGTCAGTATGTGTTTGGTAGGCTTTAAAGCATATTTCATCTTGTCTCCTATCCTCTGTCTCACAGCCTAGGCAATTTCATCAGTACCGCAGAAAGAGTGCGTCTTCCTGACGACTGCACTATTGGCTACATCATTGAAGGGCTGCTGGAGGTAAAGCTGCTGCACAGCCCATTGTTCCATTCCCATCTGGAAAATCTGCAGAGACTACAAGGCGAGTCTGTGCTGCAGCAGGTAGGGCCAAGCCTCATGTCTCTTCTTATAATGACACCTCAGTCTGATCAGAAAGAACTTAGCATAGACTTAGCACTCTTCAGCAAAGAAGGATGTCTACAGACTCGCTCAGAGCCATGTCCTGTCCAGTTCCTTCATTTAGGTACAAAGCATACTTTCACCTTAGCCAATTAGGTCATGCAGCTGTCCCCTCCTTTGGGGACATATTCTGCTACATTGAGCCTAAATATGGTGTTCCCCGTCTCTGTCTGAACTCGTGACTTTCCATGAGTCACAGAAGCAGCAAGTGTAGAAGGAGGCAGTATTTAGTTTGCCTGCCATGTAAGAAAGTATTTCTCTTTGCCCCACAAAGTTTCAGTCTTAATTCTTTCTGTTCAAAAAGACTAGTGTCGCAGCTATAGCAAGTACCTCTTCAATAACTAAGACATCATTAAATGTTTGATCACTTTTAAGGATAACTTGTCTGAATTTCAAGAAACCTAATCAGTGTTTCTTAGGAAAAAACAAGTATTTTGTTAATTGCTGGGATACCTTTTTACTTGTGGGCAGTAGATGGAGCCATGAGGCTATCCAGCAGCTCTGTCTGCCTTGTACTGTTTGGCACCATGAAAAAACGAGTGTGGTTTTTGCCCCTACAAACTGCTTGGTTATATTTTCCTGGCAATTGTATTAGGCAGCAGAAATGTACACTTGGGGCCAAATTCCAGCGTGATGTAATCTCCTTCATGTTAGTGAATTTAACTGTAGACTGAATACAGCCTTTCTTTGGTGATCATTGTTTCCTTGAGACTGTAACAGCTAACCCACAATCCAGGAAATCTACAATTAGAAAGAAAATGCAAGTCTTCTTGTACCTGGCATCTGAAAATTTCTTCCACACAAGCACCATATTAAGAATAGCAATGAATTAGAGTTCCAGAGATCTAAATTTTCTTGCCAGGTTTGTCACACGGCAGTCCTTTGCATGCCATTTAACATCCAAATGTTTCTGTCTTCCCTCTGTGCTAGGACACTACTATTGCAGACTTCAGGCAATATCTGGTGAGGATGAACATTTGTTACTTAGTGAGGGCACAGACATTAGCAGGATTAATGCCCTTACACAGCTTACAGTTGTAACTCATCTTGTCCTTCAGGGCAATGCAACATTCAGCTCCTTTGTTTCTTCTCCCACATTGCCTTTAGATGAGCAGTGGTCCATTTGGTAGCTACTATTCAGTGCCAATATTGCTTATGTCAAAACTAACCATTGTTTTTCAAATGTAATCCACTGTTCAGATGAGACAGGATCCTTGGAGTCTTTCTTCATACCTCATTAATAATCCACTCTGGTTTTCTGCATTAGTGTTACAATTTCTGCAAATATTTATTTGCTTTTACAGGTAACCCTAAGTTACGGAGACCCTGAGAACAAGCACAATGTTGTGAGTGTGGGAGGAGTGTTTGGCCTTCAGCAAGATCCAACCCGGTGAGTGTCCACTTCCAAAGCAAGATCTCCCTGCTTTGTTCATGTTTATCAACTGTTAAGGTGATCAAACCCTCTAATGGGGTTATTTTCTCATGTTGGCTCTTGTTGCTGTGCCAAAGGCAGGTAGACCCACCCTCTCTGCTCTATTAGACTGCTGCACATCAATGCTAGTACGTTCCTTTTATGTAGAATTCCAATCTATTTTTTTTTTCCTTCATAGATTTAAATCTGTCCATTGTCTGCTCTATCCTGACACTATCTGGTGCCCTGCTAAGAAGATGTCATAATTCTTGACACCTGTATCTTACCTAGTTTGCATAAGACAGGAGCTGTGGTGGACTTTTTGGTTTTTTGGTTTGTTTGTTTTTTTTTTTTTCTCTGGGAGACAACCAGAGGTATCTACAAAGGAGGTAGAGAGACTCTGCTTACAAAAGGAAGAAGGTGTAGTTTGTTCAGCTGCAGCCTGGGACATTCCAAGAAGAATCCTTGTTTTTTTTGTCCAGTGGCTCTTCGTATAATGACTACAGACATATGTGTACAAGTCACTTTACACTTTTGTCTGATGTCACATGAATCTGTGCTTGGACACATCCTAGGCAAATGCCATACTTGGAATGATAGCATTCTTACTACTGCTAGGGGCTTTTAGAGGGCATCGTCGTGAAGCTGGAGTGCTATAGCAGACTGTAGTCCCCATGGTGACAAGAGCGGGGAAGTTCTCGTTTGTCTTTCTGCGGAATCAGAATTATTTAAGAGCTTCTGTCGCCTGCCATATTGAAACTCTACCTGTGGGCCGGAACAAGGTCCATTTGTAAACACCAGAAATCTGGGAATCACTAGGGAAAACAAGGCGGAAAGCCTTTGTCATGGGAAAACCCTGTGTAAGGGTAAGCTTACTCAGGACTGGATAAGAGTTGCTTACAGTGCACATTCTCCCCTGTAGCCCGTGTGTACCTCCCATGGAGGTGGTTGTCAGACTTGGCTCTCTTACCAGCTGAATTGCAGTGGTTGTTGATTACGATGGTGGTCGGCCAGGTCCAAGACTATTCCCTTGATATTTGATACTGAAGAAATATTTGCCAGACTAGATGGTAATCATTTCTCCTGCTTTGCCCACAGCAGGTTGTATGAGCTAGAGCATGCTCACTGGCTGATGAAACACGCCCTGCTTCTGAAGTTGTGCTGTATCTTTTGCTGTCTGTGAGGGAGGAAGAATGCTAGATAGCTGTAATGCCCCGAGGAAGTTTTTGATGGTATCATTTGAGGACCCTTAATTGTATGACTGTGGTTACTCCACTTCAGCTTCTTCAGATAATCTTTGGATTACCTGAAGGTCTAGATCGGTGTTTATTTTTACTCTACTTCTTAATGTTCATGCAGTCAGTAAAAGGAGACTGCACACTTGCACAAAGGCAGAAGCTCAGTGCTGTAGCAGTATCACCTGCTGCTGCTTTTTAAGTAAAGTAAGCTTAGTTTTGAAAGCAAAAGAAATGGGGTCCCATGTTGGTTGGTTTGTTTGTTTGTTTTCTGTTCTAATGGAATGGGTTCCATTCCACTACTTTTCTGTTAGCCCAAACTTTGGCCATGTGCATCCCTACCTGACGTGAAGAACAGCATAAAAAAAATTACTTTGCAAAACCACTCTTTACTCTCACAAACTCTTCAGAAAATACTTGCTGGTTTAGTGCTAGAGTCTGAGGCTGAATTAAGGGGAGAATAGAATGACATTGTATAACCTGGAACTACGACTAACGGCTAAAATGTGGACCCAGCAAAAGTACTGTGGACTTAAGCTAGTTGCTTAACTTCCTGCCATTTGTAAAGTGCTATAATGTAGTCAGGTATGAAACTTAGCAGAGGTGTCAGCCTCCTGAAATACACTGTTCCCTGCACTGTTTTTAACACGCATCTTTTAGCATTTACCTGTGTACATTGTCCTCTCCATCATTTTCGTTAATTCCACTGAGGAGCAAACAAGCTGATGCTAACTTGCTACAGTCCTGCAGCTCATTTGTAAACTTCTCCTTTCCTTCATGTCTACTAAGGTGGCCATGAGGTATGGGAATAAGAATGCTGCAGGGAATCAGATCAGAGCCCAGCTAGCACAGCGGCTGTTCCACAACAGGTACACCTGTTACACCGACAGCCTGCTACAGAAAACAGAGGAGGACTTGTGGAATAGTAGGTTGTGGTATGTTCTGCCTCTTCGGTCTTCTGCTTGCTAGAACTGAGGTGCCCTATGGCTTAATGATTTGTCATTAATAGCTCTTGAGATTCCTGATTATTTTTTTTTTAAATGCTTGTTACATTCTTGTTTTCAACCTCCTGTAGCAGAAAGCCGTGAAACTTCATGAGCTCTTGGTAAGATTTTGTCTTCAAACACTGACTCTGAACTCTTCTGTTGGAGCTTTTCTTCCTCTTCCACTGGTAGCAGCCTCTTATAAGATATCACAGGCAGCATGGACTGGGTAGTGATTATGTGGCAAACTGCAGTTCAAAAATGACAACACTTCATATGGATGGCAGCAAAACTGAGTAGTAGAAATTTCACACTGTAGTCACTGGTCACCCTAAACTAGGGCTACTAAGTCACCAAAGAGGCAGCGTGCTCTAAGCTGGTAGGGTGTTTGTTAGACTGAAAAAGGACCACATTCTCCTGCGTGGCAATACAGAACTGTTCAATGTGTTCAACTTCTTTTAAGGTTTCTTGTGTTGACAGTACAGTAGGCTGTGTGGATGTATCAGGATGCAGCTTTTTAATCAAACTACTGTCTCATATGTAAAGTGATTCTACAAAATAAATATTTAAATATGTCAAAGGCTGTGTCTTGTCATGTTTCTTGACACATTCTCTACACCAAAAATGGACCCTAAACCCTGTAATCCAGAAACCTGCAGTCTCCTGTCAGGCTGTTGTGATGCCAAATGGCCAAAAAGCATGCGACTTGGATGTGCAGAGGAACAGATATGGATGAGAAGAATCCTTGCAGAGGATGATTAACAGAGTAAAGTAAAAGAACTGAAATAAGGAATAAGTTAATTGTTGTAAACTTGTCTCAGCGCTTTCCTATTCTGTTTGTGCACTTAAATTTAAGAGTCCTTGGAAAAGCAACACCTGAATGGAGTAGTATTAAAAACAGAGCTGTTAATAGGGTGCATAATTGTCTGTGCTGCTCCGCTGTTACACAATGGTAGCTCTGCAAATCGGGAGTTGGGGCTGCCATGCTGCCCATCACTGGAAGTAAACTGGGGAGCAGCAGCTTACCTATGACCTCTTCTTAACTAACTATCCCTGCTGCTGTCCCATGGGTGCTGCGTGAGAAATCCCACATGCCGCAGTCCTCAGGCCAGCCGAGCCTGTGTACGTGCAGCTGATTTTTCTATGCAATGACTATTAGACCAGGGCTACCGACAAACTTCATCCCCGACTGCAAGTGGGCAGCGAAGGCAGGTCTTTTTATCATCTGGTGAAAAGCCTGTCTTTCTGTGGGCGCTCGCCGCGACACTTCGGTGAGAAGCAGAGCCACGAACAGTCACCCCTGCCTGGCCGCCCCTTGCCGGCGAGCGCAGAGATNAGCAAGGCCGGGGCCCGCGTCACCGCCCTGAGCCGCACCGCGGCCGACCTGGAGAGCCTCGCCCGGGAGGTACGGGCCGGCCGCCGGGACCCCCGAGGGAGGGAGGGAGGGGGGGACCCCCCAGCCCTGGGACCCCCACCCCGGGAACCCCTTCCCCTGCCTCGGGCCAGCCCCAGGACAAGCCTGAGCCGGGCTCCCCCGCCCCACGTCCCCGCAGTGCCCCGGCATCGAGCCCCTCTGCCTGGACCTGGCCGACTGGGACGCCGCGGAGGCGGCGGTGGGCGCGGCGGGACCCTTCGAGCTGCTGGTGAACAACGCGGCCGTGGCGGTGCTGCAGCCCTTCCTGGAGGTAACGCGGGCGGCCCTGGAGCGGTGAGTGCCCGCTGCCCTCGGGCCCGTGGCGGGGACGTGCTGCCCGCCGAGCCTTGGCAAAGCTGCCGACGTCAAAAACTGGGGCAAAGCTACCCAGAAGTTGGTGTCTCTTACGAAGGGAAGCAGCTGGTGCAAGGCACCAGGCAGAGACGCACACTTCTAGAAATACCCAACATTCCCTTCCTCAGTGTTTTGTTGATTGTTATTGCTTATGCCCGCTTTTTTTTTTCTTTACTATGTTTTAATACTTTACATAATCACCTTTCACCCTGTAAACATCAAAAGGAAACCCAGCAAAGCACTGACGCTATTCCAGTTACTGAGTAGCCAGAACCTGCAGTTTCACCGCTTGGATGGTGGCATGCACACGCCAGCCAGCCTACACAGGAGAGAAGAGTGCCTTCCGCTCTTAATTGAGCTCAGAGCTTCCAATCTAGCTCCGACTCAGTCTCTGCTAAATTGAAAGGCAGTTGTCGGTAAGACAATTCAGATATAGAGAAGACAAAGCCAGGTAAGGGAGCGTAAACCTGTCACAGTGGGAAATTAAATTGCTGACTGCAGTAACATGACATCTCTCTTTCTCAAAAGATCCATAGGTTCAGTTGGGGGTAAGCTTTAGGATGCAGGATATGGCAAGTCTGTGTCCTTTGGGAAGATGGGTCATGCTTTGTCCCTACATGAAGAATGGCTGTTGTGGGCCTATAATAAAGGATTCATTTGTGACTGGAATATAAGTGTATGGATTCTACTAGGACTGGTCAGCAGAACTAGCAGGTAAAAATCTGACCAAGGAAGGACTATGTGGTAGACAGAAGAAAAGCTGAGTCCTGCTAAAAGTGTGACAATGTGTTGGGAGTGAACTCAGTAGTGGTGAGTTGCAGACCATCCTTCTGGCATAAGGAGGACAGAACCCTGCAAGCTCACCACTACTGAGTTCACTCCCAACAACGATGCACAAGTGCACCTCCCCACACATGCTAAATAGCTGACATCCAGTGAACAGTTTCTTGCCGAAAGCACGGCTAATCATTCTTGCCAGCCCCACTTCTGACCGTGTTCTCGAGTATCACCAGTGTTCCCAAGAGACCAGCAACCCTTGTCCTCTGCTGCCTCCCAAAACAACTGCTCTCCAGCCTGGGCTGCAACCCACTCAGTAACTTTTACTTTTGATTCATTTGTAGGTCTCTTGATGTGAATTTTGGGGCTGTGCTTCATGTTTCCCAGGTGAGGAAGAATTGTCACTGCAGTTGTCTCCATGAACAGCCGTGACTAAGTTGTGCTGCACAGCGGAGATAAGTGTCCACTGCAGGGGCTAAAGGGACCGTAATCCAAAGTTTACCTGACAATTTGCGTGTACGGCCCCTTCACTCCTGCTTTGACTCTCTCCCGTAAGTGGGAGGCAGTGAGGACTTACTTCCTCTGGATGTTTTTGCTTTTTTGACTACCATAATAACCCAGCAAGATTTCTACTGAATGAAATAATGATTTCTCCTGTTAAAATTCTGGGGTTGTTTTTTTTCCTCCCCTCCCCAGATTGTTGCTCGACAGATGATTGCACAGGGGGTGCCAGGTGCTATTGTAAATGTCTCTAGCCAGGCATCTCAGCGTGCTCTGCGGGATCATGCTGTTTACTGTAAGTATGTGTAGCTTTAGCAGTGCCCCCCTCATTTTTGACTAGCTGGAGACCCATGGCCACCAAGCTGCTGGCTGCAATTCTGGGCAGTGAAATACTTCTGTGTGTTCCAGACCAAGTGCCACGCACTTAAATGCCTCCTGTTTTTCCCTTCTCTTGAAGGTTCCACAAAAAGTGCTTTGGACATGCTGAGCAAGGTAATGGCAATGGAACTGGGACCCCACAAGGTAGGATTCTTTCTGAGAGAAAGAGAAGTGTGAAAGCTAAGCATTTTCTCTCAGAGCAGCCTGGTTAGGTTGTTTGTTGCTCTTGGTCCCAGATTAGGGTGAACACTGTGAACCCCACAGTTGTTATGACTGACATGGGGAGAATTAACTGGAGTGACCCTCAGAAATCTGCTGCCATGATTAATCGCATTCCGCTGGGAAAGTTTGCAGGTCAGTGGTGTAGACTGGTTGCCAGGCTGGGCTCTTTTGTTTTATCCAAGCCTCCCCTCTAACTGACATCACAGCCATGGGTACCTTGCTACTTTTGTGGGCAAAGTCACAACTCTGCTGGATGGCTGTGGTTGAATTCCTGAAGCATTTGATGAGGACCGGGTGAGAATCAACCTTATCTCCCCTCTTCTACAGCCTTCGCATCTTAGAACAAGTAAAACACACTTATTCTGTTGTTCATAAATGTGACTGGGAGGGGAGCGTAGGTGCTTGCTGTGAACCAAGTATCATTTGATCACAAGGACTTTGTGATGTCCGGCTCTCAGCCACACTGTCCTGGATACTGCATCAGGCACAGTTTGGGGGTGGAGATATTTCCCTGCTCCAATTACCGGTAGAGGTCAGAGGCATACCTTTTGGGATGCTTGTTTTTCTAGCTCAATTTGAGGGGCACATCTGATGTTCTCTGTGTTTGATTCCAGAGGTGGATGATGTGGTGAACAGCATTCTCTTCCTGCTGAGTGATAAGAGTGCTATGACAACTGGCAGCTCACTGATGGTTGATGGGGGATTTCTTGTCTCCTAAGATGACACCTGCATTTCACACCTGGTCTTAATTTTCATACTAGTACTGCACAGATGTAAACTGGATAGAAAACAATTACACGGACCCAGTCTTGCTGGAGAAGAGGGGCAGCAGGGGTGGAACCTGTGTGAGAAGTGAGGCAGAAAATTACCTTTAGAAGGCTGCTATATAATAAAGCTCACATACGCCATCATGGAGAATGTTTATTGCACCAAATAAGGTTTTATCTTGTCACTCTAAATGATGATTATAAATTGGACCTGTCTTTCTTCCAACCCTGTTCCCCCCCCACAACCCTTCAGAAGCTCTCCTTGTTCCATCCAAATCCATAGAGCCTGCCTGCACTTTCAGTGGGAGGGGAAAGAAGTTAACAGACTCCTCATTGCTTCCTTTGCTGTCTTTAGTAGAAAAAAA
>VZTV01022276.1:0-15429 GCA_013400875.1 Anhinga rufa | reverse complement strand
GTATGTCTGGGAGCTGAGATGAGTGAGAATTAACAACGACTGTCTGGGTGCTGCAGCATCCACAGAGGACATCTTTATTCACCGTAGCAAAATCCCTTCCTTCTTCCTGCAATACTGATCTACTCAATGTATTATAGAGGTTATTGACCTGGACAGATGTGGGTGTCTTATTTAGGTTGAGATTAATTTCTGCCTAGACTCTATTGATTATTTTGATTAGGTATCTAGACTGTAGTGGAACCATAGACACCAAATCTGGAGATAGATACTTATGCTATAGATACCTGAAGTTAAATGAGATTAATCCTGTCTTAAAAGCATATGGTCTACATTGGTGTAGTGAGGAGATCTAAAGAATTTGTGGTGTCTATACACTTTTCCACTGTGCTGTCTTTGTGTAGATGACATTTAGCGGCTTCCTGGGTCCATAGTTTCAGAGGCTGTCACTGTCAAGAAGTTGCCTGTGTGAGGTCCAAGTAGGAACTAAGGATTTAATTTAATATGCAGGTTCTGGATATTAGTCAAAAAGGCTGTGAGAGAAGGAAGGAACAAAATGCAACTCTAGAAATTCTCAGACAAAACCTTTCAGCTACGGATTCTTAAATATGTATTTGCTTTGTTTTGCATGATTTATTTAAATAAATCTTCATGTTATGAATCATGAGAATATGTTATGCTAAATAATTGTACTCGTATAGATCAGTTCAGTTACCTTCTAAAATTTTCATCATAAATTTGTTCCAATATCATCAAAACAGAAATAGTATTTTTCTCAACTTTGAGTCATAGCCAATTTAATACAAGCACATGCTAATACTGCTTTATGCAACTGGCATTTTATTACTTATTATCTGATTTATCTCTCTTTAGCTGTTATTTTAAATTTGTAGTGGTGTGGGGGTTTTTCCAGAACTTACAAATTAAAAGATCATTACTTTAGAGCCAACTTCATAATGTGTTGTGTCATTACTGAAGAATTGTGTGTTCTTAAAGTCTAGAAAATAGATCTGTAATAGTGGAATGTATTGATTGCTTTTAATTTCCCAATGAATTTTCAGAAGCCTTTTATAAAAACCAGTGTGATATCATTGGTAGGTAACAGATAAAAGGTTGGTAAACTGTAAAAAGTTTGAATTTCAGTGACATAGTGAATTCACACAAGCTTAATTTGAAAGTGAGTTTGTTTTTATCAAAGAATGACTTTCATTCATTCAATTTTAATAAATTTTCCATAAATTAATGTAGGTAATCAGACTTTGTGCACACACACACGCACGCATGCACACACACGCATATATCACACACTGATAACAAAACCAGCAACAGTATTCCTAAGGAAGGAGATCAATGCATCTGCCTTTCTGCTGTCCTCACTATAAGATTTTAAAAATTATTGTGATATTTACTATTTCTAAAATATGTAGCATATTTAAAACTAAGCAATATCAGTTGTTTGGAAACTGGAACGTTTCAGATGGTGATCAGTGATGGATAAAATGTAAAGTGAGTAATATGAAGGCAGTGGTTATTTTTTTTGATTGAGATACTAAGGCCTCCCCATACCCAAAGAAGTAATTTGAAATTTTCAAATAATATGTAGTGTATTAGAATGCTATGGAGCTGGAGCTACTGTTTTTCAGTCAGGCTGGTTTAACTTTGATTTAGCTCAAATACTGGATAACACTCAAAATAATGGATTACTCTTCTTTATTGCTTTGATGATATTTTTTTTCTGTTCATTTTTTCAAGTTAATGTCTAGCACTGAATATTAATTCTGGAATGACCATTAGGATTCTTTTGTGGTCTTAGATCCTTTATGATAAATGATCAGCTAAATTGTTCAGCACTAGGGTGGGGTGAGCTTCATTTTTGCTCCCTCCCCAGTATGTAATGCCTGGTATTTCAATTAGCCCTCAAACAACAAGGTTTGTAGAGTTGAACACCAACATTTATTTAGCTTTAGATTTTGTTTAATATATTTATATTAATAAGGAAAGATGATTTCGAAAGTAATTCACACAGTTTACAGAAGTTATGTGCAGAAAATATCAGCTTTTTCAGTTGAAATATATAATATAATATTTCTTTGTGATTCTGTCCTCTCAAGTCAGAGATCCTCGGTTATTCATCCCTCTCAGTCTGACTCAACACTTTTGGATTAGTGGTGGACAGCTTTTAAGTATCCGACTATGTAATTTGCAGTTTGGTCAGTTGGAACACTTACCTATTTAATATTCAGGTGTCAGCCTATCCCTCTAGGATGATCAATCAAGGCAAATGCTGCCAACTGCATTCTTGGTTTTTTTGAATTCTGAGAAGATGAATATTTAAAACATCGTCAGTTGAGTCCATGTCACTGATTGAAATTGATGTTATAAAAATGTTGAAAACTCAGGGGCCCAAGGAATGTTTCTAGGTAATTATTTTGGTGTCTGAAAAGTAAGATTCTGGTTTGAAAATAGCTGCTGAAAATATTTTTTCTTCCTGCTACTTTTTTTAGGCCTTGGTTAATTGGGATCCAGTGGATCAGACTGTTCTAGCTAACGAACAGGTGGATGACAATGGTTGCTCATGGCGTTCAGGAGCAAAAGTGGAACAGAAATACCTCAAACAGTGGTTTATCAAAACTACTGCTTATGCAAAGGTATGAGAATACAGTTTTTTGAAATTATGGTGCTATGGAAAAGCATTTAAAAGAGGTGACTTTTCAGCCAGAAATATTCATCAAGCTGAATGCAGTCTTTTCTATACACGTTTGTGTAATATGTAATTATATAATAATATATGTGATCTCTCCCTGTGTATGTGTGTATATAAAAATTAGTGTATGTATGTATATAAAAATTGTTATCCCTGAAGTCTTTCTGTTCACTTATTTAAGAATTCTAAGTAGTTGGCATGGGATTAAGTTTTGAAGAAATCAAAAAACATAAATTAGAGGTGAATGAATGAATTCTGCATTCACACATTGTCATCCCATATTTACCATCAGGTGCTTTTCTGCATATTTTGAATGTACAGCTGTGCAATCTTTTGAACTAGAAACTTGTTCGCCTAGTCAACCTGTTGGATGTAATGGGCATGGTATAAGCAATGGAGTACAGCTGGTCACCTAGCATTCATTTCCCCATGTGTCTGAACCATAGTTCTTTATGATTAACTGTTCTTTATTGAAGATCATCTGGACCTTCTATGATACCTCATACTCTATTTGATTATCTGTAATTTAAAAAATATTTTGAAGTTATTTAAACATCCTTTTTTGTTATGAGCTCAAATTTTGGTTGTGTTGGGACAGCATAGCTTCTACACCTAGAAATTCTTCAACAACATTTTTGGCTTTATGCTTTCTGAGATGAAAATATCATCTTCCTGTTTTGTCTGGGTGAAGGTTTTATTCCATCCAAGTGTTCGTGTATTGAGACTTCAAGTACAGATTGAGAAAGTTATTCCCAAGAAAACATTAAAAATTTACCTTTGACCCTTTTTCTGAGCCTCAGATTCAAGAAACCAAATTTCCACCATCATCCAGGGAGAAGAAATCCAGGTCTTGCTCTAGGTCCATTTGTAATAAAGAGAAAAACCTTAGATATCCTGCCTGATGCTTTGATTCCTCATACACAGACGCGTGTTTTCTGACAGTGCTGTCTGTTCTGCCAGTAAGGAGGGAACATTTGCAATAATTGAAGGGAAAATGGAGTATGTCTGCACAGTCACAAAATGATCACAAAGTTCTGAGCTTTTTCTTCGTGCTCTTGTCACCAGATTTCATGATCATCTTTGTGGTATTTCAGGGTCTGCCCCAACTCACTGTCTCCCTCAATTTGAGGCTGGAGCTTCATTAGAGTTTCTACCTTTACTGATACATCTTTTGTCTATTGTCTTTATAGAGGTTGTAGGAAATAATGACTGGTATTTCTAGGCTGTATCCATGCTTGCACCAAATCACTGTTTACTTATCTTCCTCTAGGAGGGGTGAATCTGCCTTAAATTTTTACTCATAAAGACCAAAAGACAAGACTGAGGAGCTTTTCAGTAACCTTGAAAACACCTTTGATTTATGGGATTATTGCCTCTTGCTCAAAATCCACCCTCCTCTAGGGAGGAGGATTTATCTTTTGTCTTTAGTCTCTGAGCTGAAAAATGTTGTTACAAGAAAGCATCAGCTCTTGGGATGATCACATCTCCCACAGGTCGTTCTCCAGTAACTAGGTTCAGCTGATGGCGAGAAGGAACTTGTGCCTCCACAGCATCCCCTCATCTTCCCCCCAAAAGGTGTCGCCTCAGGATATTACCATATCCCCTACCTACATGAAGGGCGAAAGTGCAAACCCTTTGTTCTTGACCATCTTAGTAGCATCATGAATGAGAGCTGCTTCTACTTTTCATTTGGGGATGAACATTTATATCAACCTCTACAAAACCTTTAAGCATTAATGTAGAGGACAGTTGAGTGATCCACAGATCACAGAATCACAGAATGGTAGGAGTTGGAAGGGACCTCCAGAGATCATCTCGTCCAACCCCCCTGCTTGAGCAGGTACCCCTAGAGCAGGGGGCACAGGACCGCGTCCAGGCGGGGTGTGAATGTCTCCAGGGAAGGAGACTCCACAGCCTCTCTGGGCAGCCTGGGCCACTGCTCTGGCACCCGCACAGCAAAGGGGTTTTTCCTCATATTCAGATGGAACTTCCTGTGTTCCAACTTGTGCCCATTGCCCCTTGTCCTGTCATCGGGCACCATTGAAAAGAGTCCAGTCCCGTCCTCTTGACCCCCATCCTTTAGATATTTATAAACATTCATAAGATCCCCCCTCAGTCTTCTCTTCTCCAGGCTGAACAAACCCAGGTCTCTCAGCCTTTCCTCATAAGAGAGATGCTCCAGTCCCCTGATCATCTTGGTAGCTCTCCACTGGACTTGCTCAAGCAGCTCCCTGTCCTTCTTAGACTGGGGGCCCAGAGCTGAACATGGTACTCCAGTTGTAGCATCACCAGGGTGGAGTAGAGGGGGAGGATGACCTCCCTCGACCTGCTGGCCACACTCCTTTTAATACAGCCCGGGATACCGTTGGCCTCTTGGCCACAAGGGCACAGTGCTGGCTCAGGGTCACTGGCTGCCCACCAGCACTCCCAGGGCCTTCTCAGCAGAGCCACTTTCCAGCAGGTCAGCCCCCAACCTGAACTGGCATAGGGTTGTTCCTCTCCAGGTGCAGGACCTTACACTTGGTCTTGTTAAATCTCATGAGGTTCCCCTCGGCCCAGCTCTCCAGCCTGTCCAGGTCTCGCTAAATGGCAGCACAGCCTTCTGGTGTCTCAGCCACTCCTCCCAGTTTTGTAACATCAGCAAACTTGCTGAGGGTACACCCTGTCCCTTCATCCAGGTCATTGATGAATATGTCGAACAGGACTGGACCCAGCACAGACCCTTAGGGACCACCGCTAGTTACAGGCCTCCAACCAGACTTTTCCCCATTGATGACAACTCTCTGCATTCTGTTGTTGAGCCAGTTCTCTATCCACCTCATTGTCCACTCATCTAACCCTAGCTTGTCTGTGAGGATGTTGTGGGAGACAGTGTCAGAAGCCTTGCTGAAGTCGAGGTAAACAACACCCGCTGCTCTCAACTTCATCCACCCAGCCAGTCATGCCATCATAGAAGGCTATCAGGTTAGTCGAGCATGATCTTCCCTGGGTGAATCCATGTTGACTGCTGGTGGTGAGGCTGACTGGCCTGTAGTTTCCTGGGTCCTCCTTCTTGCACTTTTTGAAGACTGGATTGTCATTGGCTACCCTCCAGATCTCTGTAAAGGTTTCCCAAAATTTTGTTCTGTGCTTGATCGATACTCTCTAGGGTCTATGCTAGCTGATACAACCAGGTCGATGAATGATGCCATATTGCTCCCAGCTCAAGTGCTTTGGCAACCATTGCCAACTTCCCACTTCTTGTACAGTGACAGATGCTACCAAGTATCAGCAGGTGGTTTGGATTTTCCTTTTTACTCACCCTTCCTGTTTTTGTTGCTGTGGTTCTGGCACATTTTGAACAGTCTCTGCTTCTTTTGGCAAGGGCTTTAAACATTTGGTTGTAGAGGGGGAAAAAAACCCTCCTTTTTTTTTTTCCCCAAAACCTTCAAATAAGAATAGCAAATTACCAGGCGCTGCTATTCTAAGTCCAATATCTGATATTAGATGGATTTCATGCTTTGGAAGATTATGATAAATAAATTCCCTTTTTGGTTCTCAAATTTTGTTTGAAGTTGCAAGAGACTAGATAACACAGCATGTTATGTCTTACTTTCTGAAGAAGACTCTTTTGGCCATACAGCTCTGAATGGCCCATGAATTGCAAGCCACAGCTGAAGATTGTCCATCGGAGGGAGGCTGTCTCTGAGCTAACACTGGACAAGTGCTTCAGTCTGGTAGAGACCCTGTGCCACCCTGACATAACCGGGAAGCTTCACAACAGCATTTTGACAGAAGCCAGATTACAGATCTTAAATGCTACAACTTTGACTCCTCTTTCTGAATATCTTGACTAATTATCCTCAAAACTCAACTTTGCACACATTTCTTCACTCCTTACAGTAGTCATCCCAGTACTTTTCAAGGAGTGGTAAGAGGCATGAGTCCTTCCTTCTAAATCTGTTTCTTTTGTATACTTTTTATTTGGATTCAGACTGTTGACAGGTGATCTGAATCCATATTGTCCTAAATAGCATAGTGTTGAACACCATGGTTACAGCAACCATTCCTCGTAGCCTATTCCTCAAGCCTTCTTCCCCACCTCTTTTCAAAAGCCCTTGGCAGGAGACCAGGCTTTATTGAGAGATGGATGTTCATTTACCTATAGACCCTTCATTTATAGACCCTTTCATCTTGGAGTGGAGGGTCCAGATTTTACAGAGCTAGTACTAATAGGTAGGGAGGATGGAGACATGACTTTAACATTAAGAAGTTAAAAATCTTTAATCACTTCTGTGGTCTTAGGATGATAACATTAGTGATGATAATATCTTCACTTCAGCAGGGGGGATTATTTCATGTCTCTTGATCTTGAAGACATGCATTTCCATAAAGAGATCTTCCTAGCTTACATCATGGACCAGAACCAATACCAGTACAACTTCTTTTTCTTGAAAGTCTTTGCTTTTCAGAGACTTCAGATATTTGTCCTTATAATGATAAATGAGTACAACAGTTAGGTTTCTTTATCCTTATCTGACAGTTTGCCAATGAACATACCTCTCTAGAATAATACCAGGCTCTTTATAGATCTCACTTTGCTTTTTCTTCAGTTGTTTAGGGCTCGCCATGAATACGTATATACCAACTTCTCTGCCGTTATTTTCAGGCACCTGAAGGCTCAGGATGCTACCGTAGTAGAGAGCATTTTTATCCAAGCTGGGCTTACATGGTGAAGGTTACTTATGGTACTCTATATGCCGTACTCCTGTAAATGAAATCTGAGAGGACATTAAAAAGATTATCTTTAATGGGACTGGGGATTTGAAATCCATGGTCAGCTTTTTTTGCATTAAAAAACCCAAGAGAAATAGAAGTTTGCCCTTCCAGAGCTTGTCTGGACCTGAGGTCTTTATTCCCTATTTCTGAGTCAATTGCCTGTCGAATATCTTTTGTCCAGTTCTGCTTCTTTTCATAGAATTATAGAATGGTTTAGGTTGGAAGGGACCTTTAGAGGTCATCTAGTCTAACCCCCCTGCAGTGAGCAGTGAAATCTTCAACTAGACCAGGTCGCTCAGAGCCCCATCCAACCTGACCTTGAATGTTTCCAGGGATGGGGCATCCAACACCTCTCCGGGCAACCTGGGCCAGTGTTTCACCACCCTCACTGTAAAAAATTTTTTCCTTATATCCAGTCTAAATCTACTGTCCTTTAGTTTAAAACCATTACCCCTTGTCCTGTCACAACAGGCCTTGCTCTAAGAGATCATCCCCATCTCTCCTATAGTCCCCCTTTAAGTCCTGGAAGGCCACAATAAGGTCTCCCCGCAGCCTTCTCTTCTCCAGGCTGAACACCCCCAACTCTCTCAGCCTGTCCTCACAGGAGAGGTGCTCCAGCCCCCTGATCATCTTCGTGGCCTCCTCTGGATCTGCTCCAGCAGGTCCATGTCCTTCCTGTGCTGGGGGCTCCAGAGCTGGACGCAGCGCTGCAGGTGGGGTCTCACCAGAGCAGAGAACAGGGGCAGAGTCACCTCCCTCGCCCTGCTGGCCATGCTTCTTTTAATGCAGCCCAGGATATGGTTGGCCTTCTGGGCTGCAAACCTTTTGAAGGTTTCCAGTAAGTTAAGGCAAGATGATGCCAGATTAGCGTGGTCACAATCATTCTGATCGTAAGACCTATGTTTTCTGTCAGTATAGAGTAGCTCTTAGGTGTTTGAGCCATACTGCCAGAATTCGTATCAGAACTCACCTGGTCCTCTATTTCCTGTATCTCACAGCTTGGACAAGTTCATGGGCACAGAGCAGATTTATTCCTTACTTGTGCAAGATGTTCTTACTAGGTTTGGGAAAAGGTAGAGAGCTAAGTGGATCAGGCTTTCAGTGAGTTGTATGGCTAGATGTCTGTTACCCACTGAAGTTTCACTGCTCTTTATTTTGAAATTAAAAAATGGGAGGCACTGAGAGATTATCTGACAGTAATTTAATCATTGCGCCTTTTGGGGAAGATTTGTACTTTTTTCCCACTTTGGCTACTTTTAGACTACGAGGATTAGTGTTCTTCAAGTGTGTTCTACTTCTCCCACTCATCTTTCTCCAGTGAGGTCTTAATCTAGTTTTGGTATCTCATGGGGAAAGCCATTTGATTCTGGTCACCTTTTGCTTGCACCTTCATGGTGACTATTATTTCTTCTGAAAGGTTTACAGAAATTCAAGACCAAATGTCAGAAAGCCCCACCTTCCTTGCCCTTTTTCTGTAACAAAGCTCTCTGCAAATCTGTTCCCTATTCCTTCCAGAAATTATCCCTGAGTTTTCTTTAAGTTGACATAGTGGGAAAGCATGTTGAAAAAAAGCTTTATTTCTGTAAGTAACTTCTTTCCTCTGTAGCTTAGAGGAAAATGGAAGTCTTTATTTCATAACCATGTTTCATAGAGAAGGTTCCATTTAAAATACATTTAATGAATCTGCTTTCCCTTAATTGTTCATGCAAATTACCAGCTAGCAACAATGGCTGAATATGTATGCATACAACTTATTTTCTACTTGGAGTATCCACAAATTATTTTGTTGTAACTATTCAACCTATTTATACTGTATACTGATGATCTTTCTAGTCATCTGTGTTTCTCTATTTCACCCATTTATCATTTTATGTTTTTTCCTGTATCTCACAACCTCAATAAAAATAAATACTAGTAGGGGTAATCTTCATCTGCAATGCTTAAATTAGTAGTCAAATAGCAACAAGGAGTTACATGATCAGTAATGGGCTGTGAAATCACCTTGTGTGTTACAGGAGTCAGTGTTTCATTCCTACACACACTATTCTTTATATTTCTGTTGTGTCCAGAGGAATCATCTTCTGTGGATTTGCTTTGATTTCTTTATTGTTACTGCACCAGCTCATAGTCCTTTCTTGAAATAAAAAAACACAAACAAGCGAAACAGTGTTTGCTCACATGGCAATTTATCGTTGGCAATGAATCTTTTTCAAAGAGCAGAAATATTGACCATGCTTTAAACGCTTAGCAGAAACATTTTGGTTATGTAAAGTACTAAAGTAATCATGACCCATTTTTTTAAACTATGAAGTATATATGAAATGGTCTAGCAGCTTTTGTGGATTTTTAAAGAACATTTTAATTGTCATTTTTCTTTTGACAGATTTCTTTGATAAAAGTATAGTGCCTTAACTGATGACATTATTATTCAAATTGTTGTCTGTGCATTGAAGATGTTTAAGCTAAAACATTTAGTTGCCATGGTTACCCAGCTGAATCTGTAGGCAGTTCCATTGGAAAAATCTATCTGTAAATGTTAGTATTTTCTGTGTGTACCTGTAAATTGCTGTTATGTTTTTTTTATGCTTAGTCAACTGAGTCCTCAAATAAGAATCTGTAAGGTTAGTCTTTGCATAGTCCCTGTCCTTCCTAAATTAATTTTATACAATATTTTTTCATATTTTACTTTTCAAAAACCACCCAAATAACCAGAAAATAATCTGGTTTTGAACAAAATAAAATAGAAGCAACTTTGAAACTTCAAGTTTTGCCTTAAGTCATCTGCCTTTTTTGCACAGCAATACGGTAGTATATGTATGTTTAATTTAAATACTGGGGAAAGGGACAGGGCCTACAAAATTCTGCCATTCTAATTTACAGTTGCCATACAGATAAGTAGTAGTCTTTATTTTTTTTTAATAGTTTATTTTTTTTCATACAAAAAATGAGAGACAAATCTTTCTCACATTCTGCGAAGCATGGGAACTTAGATGTTTAGTATGGTGCTAACTCTGTGAAGAGAAAACAACGAAAGATCTATCAGTTCTTCTCCAGCTTTTCTCTGGGTTTGCACTGCATCTGGCAGCCCCGTTGTCTGGTCTGAATAGAATCGGAATTGTTTTCCATAATCGTGTTTTGCTTGATTTATATTTTCTATTATATTTCTGAGATATTAAGCAGAATGGTAATGAAATGTAATGAAACTGAAGTACTGCATTTTAGGGTTTAGAGTCTTGACAGTACTTTAGATTTCATAGCATGAGGTAATGCCTCATCATTGAGGACAATAGAAATGCTGGCTGTTTAGTTTTTCATGCTTGATGTGTGATTTTTTCACTTCCCACACTTAGGGTCTAGCTCATAGTTGTTTTCTTCCAACAGAATGGGCCAGATAAACCTCGCTTTGACACTCTTCCTCTTGAGTCACGCTGAGAGCTTTCTCGTGGACAGGGACCAAGAGCACTGTCTCCACAGCTTGCTTAGCTCTTCATTAATAAAAAAATGACACCTGTTTTGTCAGCTTGGCACAATAGAGAATTGTTTGTGGATATCCAGACCAGGCTGATCTTTTCACCTTAGTTTAAACGCAGTATCTCCTTTGATGCTACAGCAATATAAATTTAAGTTCCTCTTAGTATAAGATTAATCAAAACAGTGAATGCTCAGTACTACTAAAAATGGTAACAAATTAAAGAGCTTTTATATTTATTGAATCAATTATTCATTTATCCAAAAGATATGGTTCATTATATTGGAAAGGGAATATCTTCTCTTTGATAATTTCTACGATGAGAACAACTCTGGAGAGCAAATCTGGAGAATAATGCTGGCTTTACTTTCTGCTTTTGAGGATTCATTTCTTTGCCTCGGTTGACATAGTCAAACCAGAGGTGTTTGTTGACCACACATTTTATGATAAAGAAATGGAAAAACTCCAAGAGTTCAGACATTTATGAGAAAGAATTTTAAGCACACACAGTATCTGTGTTGTTGCTCTTTTTTAATGTATGTTCTCAGTATACTTCACACATGGGAAATAAGAGTCAAGAGTGACCTACGATAGTACAGGCAGAAACTACTGAAGGTAAAACAAACCAAACCAAAAAAAAAACACAAAACAACAAAACAAACAAGAAGAGATTAAATGCCAGCAGAAGCTGTACTGCATAATCACAGTTGGAACTGTGCAATAGAGTGCAAAATAAAACAGTGGGCAGCCTAACTTTAATTTCCTATACTTTAGTTAATATATTAAGTTGTATTAAATGATTTTGCATAATCTTGAGTTTATATTAGGTTACTCTTTCGGGAGCTTGAGCAAATAAAGTGAAGAATTTCATTTTAATCCAAACAGATCATGAATATTTCTTCAACTCTTTCTCAGAAGCAAAGCTTTTTATTTTAATTTTATTTTAATTTAGTAGAAGAAAGTTTATTTTGCTAATTAATTGAATGCTTTTGAAATGAAGTGTTTTGCTGACCTTTTAATTTTAGTCTTGTTGTTAATGTTGCAAATTTGTCAAACTTCATTAAAGTGTCTTCACTGAAAAAAGACTAAACATTTGACTTTATAGCTTATATTTAGATTTTTCACTTTATTTCATTTACTGTCATGGAGGAGTTGAAATCCTCTCACTAAGTATGAAATTAGTGGCAGGCATTGATCTTACTAAAAATTTTAGTTTCCAAAGTCAGAGACTGAATTTTTTAGGTGCTCTCCTGAATCCTCCCTCTTTGAACTACAAGCAGGAGGAGGACTTTTGGAGTTGAGATACTCTTGGGAAATTCTAAAGCACTTCGTTCTTTGATTTTATGTACTTTTTTTCTGTCTGAAGATTGCTAAACTGAAGTTCTGTTTCTCTGTGAATCTTCAACAGACTAAGCAGCTGGATATGTGAGATCAGTTTTCCACTTTCAGATGCTTTACTTCTAGTTTCAGGCTTGGTCATTGTTGTGTGTGATGAATTTTCAGCAAACTCATCTTGATTTTGTGACTCTGATCATCTGGACTGGTTGGCTTTCATCTTCTAGCTATGCCAGAATTTTCTAAGTTTTCTGGAAGAGTAAAGAAGTCCTGGGAAACATTACTTTATTCTGAATCTTCAACTTCCCCAGCACTTAAGTCAAACTTTCCTAAAGGTGGAAGAGCCTTGGAGTCATTCTCATCCCTGAATGTAGCTTTGATTTCTTTAGCTTTTTCCTGAGCCTGTCTATCTTTACATCTGAAAGACTAAAAAAATTCATTTATGCTTTACCTTGACTTGTGTTTGTTTAAAACGGGAGTAATTTTTCCTGTAATTAGATGTTTGCATTTTAAATTTTATCATCTCTTCCTGACCCATGAAAAATGAAAGTAGAAAGACTCTGCTACCTAATGTTTCCAAGTTTCTCACTGTTAAGTCATAATCAGAAATTTGAAAATGGAATTTATTTGATAAGTTTATCACTCTCTGCTTACTGGATTGTAAACTCTTGAATTACTCCTGTTCTTTGTCTCTTGCAGAATCCAACATAGTTTTACTTCTGTTTATTTGCTTATGTGCTGGGAATCTTCTTGTTGATTGTCTTTTCTGTGTTACCTAGTTAACAAACTTGTGGCACAGATGACTAGGAGTTATGTACACGCCCTTAAGGATCAGAATTTTTGTTTAAGGAATCCTCTCAGTAATTGCAAAATAATAATTGGAGCACAATTATGGGACTACTTTAATATGATGCACTACTTTAATACGATGGACTACTTTAATATGATGTTTTACCAAACAAGGCAGTGATTTTAAAAAAGAAGGTGAACACAATATTCATGGAGTTAAATATTAACTTTTCAAACACTAGTTTATAGCATTCAGGAGTTTCTGTGCTAGCAGTGGTCAGCTTCAATTCAAGAGTTTCATATGCCCAAACAGGCTACATATAACCTCTTAAAATTAATAAGTTTTAATGTATATTTATAGGTTTATGTTTTTGCAGGGGTAGTACAATTGGATTTGAAAATGAATTTTTTAAAAGGGTTTCCCTTAAGCAATTTTAAAAAAACATTCTAATTTCCATGGACGAATTTTGAATGTACAATGCATTAATGTGTGTAAGAATTAATGTGCTGTTCTACTTTTCTGTTAGTGAGTATCCTAGGTTAATTTACCATCCAGGAACACTTACTAACGTGCTAGCATTATACATACTGTGCATTTTTTGCCTCTGTAACACTATGTAAAGTGTTTGTGTTTTACATGTTGTTCATTTTCTACTTCACTTGCTATTCATAGCCTTGACAAGAAACCAAAATAGTGTGTTGAGTACAAAGAGAGAATCATAGATCCATATTGAATTTTTTTAAAGTTTTTTTTTGGTTGGGTTTTTTTTTATCATGGTATACAACTGTTCATGTGCATATTAAGATGTGAATGGTTTGTGTTTGCAAACTCTGCTAGGCTGTGTCATCATGCAGAATAAGTTTTGTTGTTTTCATTCAGGTGAAGCTAATTTGGCTCTTACTGTATTTAGCTGCATAAAGCAATTGTGTTATCAAGAGAAGAATTGGGCTAAGTCAAACCATAGCCTATAGCTCCTAATAAGGCAAACTAGCTAGAGTTAAAATCATTATCACACTGGTATTGACGATCTTGATATATTAATCCTGCAGTGAAAAAACATCTGGAAAGTTTTGCTGGTGAGCAATTACCGACTGTACGGTTTCAGTAGAGCACATGCACATTTAGCTGCTTCTGCCAGCAAAATCTAATGTAGTCTAGGATGGATATCCAAGCAGGAGAATTTATAAAAATCTGCTGATGTGTCCAGCCAGTTCTGTGTGTATTGGCACAATTTCATTCTTCCTAAAATGAATAAAATTCTTACAAAGAATGTATCCAAGTGTTGTGTATATATATCTGTATATCTCTATATATAATCATTATTTGTTATTCTTTGGTAGGTGTATATGTACATGGATTATTCATGGCAGATAAATCTTAGTAGTCTCTGGAACACTAAAATTAGTGAGAATAATGAGAACTTGGAATTCTCTGATTTAGTATACTTGCAATTTTGAGCTACAACTGATTAAAGTTACAGTATTATTAAAATCCTTCCAAAACCTTACTATTCTTTTATTTATAAATCATCAGAAAATGAACTTGATTCTTAAGGATGTAGAAAGCAATAATCATCCCAAGCAGTGGTGTAATATTATGATTTATGAAGGACATACCCTTTGTTGTATTTTGAATGATAGGTATACAATAGAGCAGTAACTAGAAAGTAATCCTTATATGCCTGCTCACACAGGGGGGTTGGACAAGGTGATCTCTCGAGGTCCCTTCCAACCCCTACCGTTCTGTGATTCTATGATAACATCTTTTATGCACCTCACTCTGAAAATATTTAAGAATGGACTTAAAACACGAGAGTTGAAAAAGAATGAGTGGTATATTTGCTTATTATCTAACTACCCACTATTTAATTTGAGCAGCATGTAATAGCTACTGTCCATCTTTGCAGGTTGTTATCAATTAATGAGATAATCAAGAGCTTGCACGTTTGATGTTGAGAGTCACAGCTGAAAGAAAAATTATTCACCATATTGCCTTATTCTTAGTTTTTAACTGTAATTGTTCAGCATATCCACCATCTGTCTGAGTGACTCATGCCTCTGGCTGTACTTCTGCCAAAGTAAAGATTTTGGACAGTCATGGAGTTTTCGTAATGCAAACATGAAGTGTTATGAAGTGAAAAATGTGATGAGCTTTGAGTTATCCATTCCTTTGTACGTCTTCTCCTTTACTTTTTTATGGATTTCTTTTATTAAAAGCATATTGTGCAAATGGTTTAGGCAAATACTAGTTGACTTGGAAAAGTCTGTTATGCTTCCATGCTACACATCAGAAAGCATGTAAATGTATGGATATATCTCTTGCTGAGTATAAATATACATAGAAGTTACAGGTTGGCTGTTGGATATTATGGCTAAT